>OX439483.1:129938835-130231823 GCA_949320155.1 Melangyna quadrimaculata | reverse complement strand
TTTAATTTAATCCCACGATACAAGAAATTATAATCACTTTTAATTCCCTAAATCTTTCAATTTAAATTCTGACACCATCAACAGAGAACTATAAACTATTTTCATGAAACTATTTAACCTATTTTATATTTAGTGCTCAAACCTTATAATTTATCACCATATTAAATAACTTAAGCATAACTTAATAATCCCTTTTCTCTAATATACCAAAAAAAAGGACTTAACATCATACAAAAACCCCCAATCAAGGTTATAGAATTACATGTTTCCGCTAAATGTTTAACTTCTTCAATATACTATTAGTAAAGCATACAAAATGGTGGTCCCTTTAAAAAAGTGCTCCTTTCTCGATAACCACAGCTAAAGCACACATGAATAACAAGGGTCCTGGGCTCCTCTTCTATGCACAAGCAGATTATCAGCATTAGAACCCACATCGCCTTATAGGATGATACGAGCATGAGGACCTCATCCTTTGTTTCACCTCGTTTAGCTTACACTCAATATTCCCACATCCACTATATATCCTTTTCACCAAGGACGAAATTTGTTAAATTTTCCGTGAATTGCTTGTTAAATTGTAACAAACCACCGCGTGCTGCAGCAGCTCTATATTCTGATGCTGATGCTGGAGCTGGTATATTATGTTATGCATATCAAACGAAATTTTAAATAGTAAATGGAAACCCAATCGTTATTACCGCATATACTATACGTACATGTACACCATACCTGTCGTTATGGATAAAATTATTAAATAAGTGAGGAATTCTTTAGACGTGCTTTCCGGTGGGATATGCAGGACTCCAGCACTGGCACTGTTATGTGTGGTTAAACGTTTTGTGGTATAAGATAATAGCTTCACATTTCATTTCATTTTTGTGTATAAAATATTTCATCGAATCTACCAGATAAATGCCAGAAACAATAGATAAATCTAATTACGCCCTCGCATCGCAAGGACTCTACTTTTCTTCTATTATAATACTAAAAATAAAGTTTTACCAACAATACAATTTGGTTGTTTGCACGCAAGCAATATTTTTTCGTTAACCGCATCCTCCCCTAAAAGTGCTGACTGCTGGTCGACCGGACTGTGCTTGGTCTACCTAAGGCGGTGACGACCTCGAGCCACTGTCCAGTGTCCAAGCTTGAATTATGTAGGTCACCTGCTATTATCACCACAAATAAGGTAGATCCTTGGGCGAATAATTTTTCTTTTTGGTGGAAGACGCATGAATTGAATTATGCCTGAGGATAAGGAATATAATTTATTTCGTTAGTTTTCCCTGGTGCTTCATAAAGAGCCGAGGAACGAATAAAACCACAATGGAATGGTGGTGGAAGCTTCCGCTGCCGTCCGTCGCCCTCCGGAGAATAACGCCCGTACATCCGGTGAATTGAATAATCGTTTAAACACAATTAATTGCAAGTTCGATAGGATTATTTTTTGTTTGTTTCTTTTTGTTGTCCTTCAAAGTTTTTTTGTTTTGTTTTGTTGCTCTTCTTGTATATGTGCTTCTGCTTCTGCAGAACTCACCTAGAGGAAGCATTCGAATTTCGAAAATTAACGCGTGCTTGAGGATCTGCTAACGGCTGGATGGGAATAAAAACATAACACAGCCAATAATTCTTGGCAACATTCTTATTACCAATAAATATATAAATTGTTATCATCAATCCAAAAGGGGTGTCTGCAGTATAGCGAATGAAACAAAGCGTCTGCCAACCCCACCTAAAGTAGGTGTAATTTTACTTAAGGCAAAGAAGCATCGCGCTCTTATATGTGTTGTGTATAGTGTTTAATATGATGACAGTGATGGGAGGCACCCGAATTGAACGAGTCACGAACTTTATCGCATTTAAATTGATTTACGAGCTGGTACTTCAAATTTGTGGCTTAGAGTAGAGATAAGTTAACTTGGTTACGGTTTATTGTCGATATTGTTAAGGAAAACGCCTACTTATGGTTTGCCAAACTATACTTTTGGGGATCATGAGATCAGATGCCTACAGTAATTTTGTTTCTGCATGGAAATGATAGGTTGGAAGAATTTTGTCAAACAAGGTGTAGGCTGTAGGGTACGTCGTCATCGTCGTACGTGACTTCCTTTATTGATCTGAATATTATGCGTACTTTAACTTGGTTCACATGAGACAAACTTATAATGTATAGTGTACTAGCTGACCCGGCGAACTTCGTACCGCCTTACAGTCAATAAGTATTAAGTTAAATAGTTTTTTAGGATAAAATCAAAATTCAGTAAAAGTAATATAATTAATTATTTTATTGACGTGTCAGCTAGACGTTTGGACTTTAGTTGATTCTTTTCATTGAAGCACTCTGTGATACACTATATTTTTCGTTTTGTTATCAGGCGCAAGAACAAATAAAGTGGATGGTTTGCCGACACGTGAACATGCCACGTACAATTGACCATGAGAAAAACATACATTTTTTCCAGATTCAGACCACAAACACTGAAGGACTGACCTTGTGAATTGTTAATTGCCATAGCGAATGTAAGATGAAAAGGAAATTGAATTCTTTTCAACTTAGATGGCATATTGGTTAGGATCATCGGTATCCTCGGAATGAGAAATTCGTCACCTTTAAATTGTCCTATTAGTTTCGTGGCGTGAATAACATTTATCATCAGTTTCCTAATTACCAAACGCGTGCCATTGCACAATTTTGGTTAGTTCAAATTTCGTAGCATGATGACTACCGAGCCAACCTTCAATTGCAAATTATGCGGTGGTAACGGTAAGCCATCAGGCACATCCAAAGAGTTCAAAAATTCAGTTGTATAGTTTGTAGCGTCTTCGTTTATTACAGTGTCGAAAATATGATTACAGAGTACCAACGATTCGATCCTGAGTCATGAAATTCAAGTAATCCACGTCTAAGTTTTAAGCCGCCAAAATTGCACGCTCACTCAACGATTTGTTAATTTTGTGGTTAGCAATTATGTTTGGGAAAACTTTATTAATAAGATCGTCTTTCGATGAGACGAAATTACAAAACTTCGGAGGGAATGAAATAAATGCGCTCGATTCGTTGACAGGAACACGGCCATTACCGATGGTCAGCAATTGCTTGGAGAATTCTTCAGCAGATGGATCGTTCATCAATGCAACTCTCATGTTTGATTTGATGATTTAAGGCAATCGATTATTTCATCGGCAGCAGTCGATTTTGGAATGACTGGCAGTGTTTGGCGGAATTCGCCAGACAGCAAATTCATTGCACCTCCAAAACATATGGAGTCATTGCGCAGATCTTTTAAAGTTCGATCGAGTGCTTCATAAGCACGTTTATGAGCCATTGTGCATTCGTCCCAGATGATGATTTTAGATGCAACTAAGACTTTGGCCAACTATTAAAATATCGGCTATCAACAATTGCAGTATAAGTTGAACTTGTATTTGAAAAAGCTCTATTAATTTATTTTCCAAGGTTCGCAAAGTGCACGCATCACGCGGATATTAAAGTTGCAATAACAGTTCGCTGGCTCAATACTTTAATGTTTTATGTCATATAAAATGCAAAAATATGTTTTTTTATATCAAAATGTTCGTCTTTTTGTCGACTTTAATAAAATGTATGTTTAATTTTTTTTCTTCAACAAATGGCTGTTTTATAGCCCTAACAAACATGAACATTCGAAAGATTCTGAGTTTATGTTTAGTAATTAAACGTCGTTATAGACCATAAAATAAAAGTATTGGCAAATGTGAAAAACTTTTGATAAACTTTAATCTAGAATTTTGTACTTTATGAGTAATTTTTTTTAGCATAAATAAAAGTTTGTTACGGTCTTACAATCGCAGTAACCACTTTTTGTAGTTTCACTGCATATTTTATTTTTATTCAACTTTTTCCCAATTAGCCATTGAATTCCATATATTTCCCTCAGTGGTAGATGATGATGTTCTATGCTCGACATAGAACAAAAAACTTACAAAAAATTCAAAAAAGTTAGAAAAATCGATATCTAACACAGAAAAAAGAAATTAGGTCCTTAATTTAAGTATCTTAGTCGTTAAAATATTTTACTGTTTTATTTTTTCGTAAATCATGATATTTTGACACAAAATCAGCTTCGTAAAACTTCTGAAGCGAATATCTCAGAATAATCACCCCTATTGCGATTGTCAATTATTGATTGATAGTTGATAGAAGTTGAAATCGGATATTAAACCACGCAACTGCCAAAAGACTTGCACACTAAAAATGATGCATACAGTTGTGAATTACAAAGAAATTATCAATAATAAATGAATAAACGATTAGTTTTTTAATAAATTGTGTTTTAAAATGCATAAGTTCAATATTTATCAACTATCAATCAGTAATTGAAAATCTCAATAGGGGTGAATGTAAACCTAACATAAAACATTAAAGTATTGAGCCAACGAGTTGTAGTAACGGTTGCAGTTGCATTTGAAAACAAAATAAAATGTATTTTTATAAAAAAATATCTTTTAAAGAATTTCTCAAAAGGTGAATAAAGATTCGCAGGATGCACGCAATTGCAGTTGCATTTTCTTTAAAATTAAAGATATTTGTATATATCCTCCTTACAATTTCCTGAACATTTTCATTTGTACCATTATTCCAATGCATTGCAATTGCACTTATATTTTTGCAAGGTTCAGAGGGTTCCCACAGTTATGCGGGCAAACGCGGAAAACAATCGACGTACTGCTGTTTTAGAAAACATCTTCGAAAAAAAGAAACAAAAAAAATCAGTTGAACACTAATAAATAATATTTTTTTTTTTTAATTTTATTATTTTTTTTCATTGTTTTGGCCACAGTTTGACAATAAACCGAAGAAAGGCACGACAATGGCTCAACATTTATTTGTAAGAGTAGGTAACTATTCACTTTTATCAAAACGAACTTTAAATAAAATCGATTTGACATTTTTTTTTGTTTGTTGTATCTACATATATTTTTTTTTTAATTTCGATTAAAGTATTTTTTATATATAAGATTTCATAATGCCATTTTACCACTATTTCCGTTAACTTTTTCGGTATTTGAATATTTATTCTGTTTTGAGGGGCGAAGGCGAATCCAACAAAAAAGAAATCATTAAAATCTGTCCAGTAGTTCTTGAGTTATAAGTGTTGTAACTAACACAACTTTGTTTTATATAAATAGATAGCTAGAAAACTTGGTATAAGTTGTTTTATCCTGAATCAAAGCATTTTTAATCACCCGGATTACAGAATCCGATGAATGGTCATGATGAAATGGACAGATAGTGGGTCTCGAAATGTTGTCTGTTTGTCCGCGTGAGTTACGGATATGACCAACGACCAAGTTAAATCACGCGTACAACCTACATGGCTGGATGGATTTTCTTCAAACCTGGTACCTACGTCCGTAGTATTTTTGGCTAATATGCCACACATTTTTTATAAGACCAGAAATAATGTTCTGCTATACAATTTTTTATTTTTTTCAGCCAAATTGGCAAATCTCAATTCTCTCAAAAACGGTTCCAACGATTTTATTAAAAAAAAACTTCAGCTAATGCAATTAATAAATGTCAAAATGATACTTTTTGTTTCATTGTGTTGGCCATAGTTTGACAATAAACCGAAGAAAGGCACGACAATGGCTCAACATTTATTTGTAAGAGTAGCCATTTTACCACTATTTCCGTTAACTTTTTCGGTATTTGAATATCTATTCTGTTTTGAGGGGCGAAGGCGAATCCAACAAAAAAGAAATCATTAAAATCTGTCCAGTAGTTCTTGAGTTATAAGTGTTGTAACTAACACAACTTTGTTTTATATAAATAGATAGCTAGAAAACTTGGTATTAGTTGTTTTATCCTGAATCAAAACATTTTTAATCACCCGGATTACAGAATCCGATGAATGGTCATGATGAAATGGACGGATAGTGGGTCTCGAAATGTTGTTTGTTTGTCCGCGTGAGTTACGGATATGACCAATGACCAAGTTAAATCACGCGTACAACCTACATGGCTGGATGGATTTTCTTCAAACCTGGTACCTACGTCCGTAGTATTTTTGGCTAATATGCCACACATTTTTTATAAGACCAGAAATAATGGTCTGCTATACAATTTTTTATTTTTTTCAGCCAAATTGGCAAATCTCAATTCTCTCAAAAACGGTTCCAACGATTTTATTAAAAAAAAACTTCAGCTAATGCAATTAATAAATGTCAAAATGATACTTTTTTTTCAAAACTTGTTGTTTGCAGTAACGCTGGTAAAATTTTTTGTCTTTGTTTCTGATTTTCTCCAAAATTATTCAGTTGTTTTTTTTTTAACTTCTATAGAGAAACTTCCAAAGAGTTTAAATAGTAGATTTAAATTTTAAGAAACTTTGATCAAGAACAATTTCTTAAATACTATAAAAAATCTAAACAAAAAATAACTGTACTATATTAATGTTGAAAAACTGGTAAGAACATTTGTATTTTTCCCAATAACGGCTCCAATGATTTTGATACATAAATGTGTGTTTTCTTTAATTAGTGAAATCTGCTTATAAATTTTATGTTGTGCTCTTACTAAAAGAATATAGTTGTCATATAGCCAATTTTCATAACTTCGATTTTCTTATTATTGAACCGACTAAAACAGTCTTGTATACAAAAGCTTCTAAAAAGTATTAATAATATTGCATATCAAAATTTTTAAAGAATTTTTTTTTCGAAATGAACTGACTTTCAACATTCAAAATATTTAAAAATAAAGCATCCAACTTTTGAGTAAGAAGAAGAAAAAAAAACTTGAAAATAAATCAATTGCGGCTGCTGAAATAATCATTTCTTAGTTTAATGCGAAAATTGGTTGTTTTTTTTTCTCAATATCTTGGAAATAAAATTATCTAGTCATATGTGTAGTTTTCAGTGTTCCGTCAAAATTTGATAGGCGCTTTTAATTTTGAAAAAAAGTAATACTCAATAACGTAAAATTTTGAAAAAAAATCAGTTTGTTACTTATCATTTTGTCTTTTTTCTTTTTAGTAATTTTAGTTCTACAATTTAAAGTCACTCAAAAATGTTTATGAAGGATAAATCTTTATTCAGCTTTAATAAAGGGTGGTCCAACCATACTGCACGATGTTAATTGTGAGTCACACCTTAACTTCAAGTTTTTTGCTTAACTTAAAACGACATTTCTTTGTTTCAGTCTTTGACAAAAAATTCAACCACGGAGAGGTACACAATTGAGCACCGCGTTAAGATTGTTGAAGCCTTTTACGAAAATGGGCGTTCAAATCAAAATGCATTTCGTGCACTTCGTCAGCTCAGTGGATTTGTTAACAAGCAGAATTGCCGCATTTGAGCAAGTAAGAATCCATAGTAAATGGAAACCCAATCGGTATTACGGCATATACCATAACACTATAAGTATATACCATACCTATCGTTATGGATAAAATTATTAAATAAGTGCGAGAATTCTTTTGATGTGCTTTCGGGTGGGATATGCAGGACTCCAGCACTGGCACTGTTATGTGTGGTTAAACGTTTTGTGGTATTAGGTATTAGCTTTACATTTCATTTTTGTGTATAAAATATTTCATCGGAATCTACCGCATAAATTCCAAAAACAATAGATAAATCTAATTACGCCCTCGCATCGCAAGGACTTCACTCTTCTTCTATTATACCTAATCCTAAAAATAAAGTTTAACCAACAATACAATTTGGTTGTTTGCACGCAAGTAATATTAAATAAAAATCCACGTTGAAAAGCCGATGCATCTACAAAGAGTGACTGTTTGGTGCGGTTTATGGGCTGGCGGCGCGGCGGCTTCAACGGGCTGTACTTATTCTAAAATGAGGTCGGCTAAGCAGTTACTGTGAATGGTGTTCGCTATTGCGAGATTTTAACGGACTTCTTGTGGCCAGAATTTGAGGATATGAAACTGGACAATATATGCTTCCAACAGTAGGTTGCCACACAGGCACCGCTCTTTTGCGCGAGAAATTCAATGGCCGTGATGTCTCACGTCGTCGCGTCTCGTGGCGATGTTAATTGGCCGCCACGATCATATGATTTGACACCGTTGAACTTCTTTCTTTGGGGATTTTTAAAAGAAAAAGTATAAGTCAATAAGCCAAGAACAAAGGATGAGATAATTCGGCACATTAACGACATTTAACCTCAATCATGTCTCAGAGTCGTTGAAAATATGGACCATCGGATAGAGGTATGCCACCGAAGCCATGGCGAGCATTTGGCCGATATTTTGTTTCACACATAATTATCATATAGATTCTTCTATCATTATAAAAATATTGAGATAATTCTCTGAAAACTTTTTGTTCTATTTACAATTAACATCGTGCGTTTTCGTTGGACCACTCTTTAGATTTTTCCTGTTGCAGGTTTTATTTTTTTAGATAGATAAATTTGAGTTAAAAAAGGTACTTTTGTTTTTGATCACCAATTTCTAATCAAATAATGACCTATATAAAATTATAAAATAAGAGCAGTTTCGAAAATTTGAATAAATTGTTTACATGATTGTTTAAAAACTTCGTGAAGATTATTTTTGCCTTCCCTTTCCTGTTAGCTTAAGAAGTGCGAAAAAATTATTTCCTTCTTCTTTCTCTATAGCTTTTTCTTTATTATATATTATTGAGCTATTAATTTAATTTGCTTAGAAATCTCAAAACTAAAAACATGTTCAGAATGCTTATTGGTTCATAACAATACTACCATTTTGCACAGCGGTACAACTTTTCAAAAAACACACAAAAAAAAGATGAAACTAATTTCGTTCCTTTAATTCTTTTGTAGTATTTATTAAAAATTGAAAAATGTGTGCAAATTAAGATTATATTTAATTCATTAAAAGAAAAAAAGTTCTCGAGAGGTAAGCTATCACCCTTCCCTCCCCCCCCCCAAAAAAAAAAAAAAAACTTTATAACGGCAAACTTTCTCTTTAACTTTTCGTTTCATAGACGAGAAACTAAAGTGGTATACATTCAACTATCAAAATATAGTACCTAAATAGTTTTCGTAGATGCATATATAAAACATATTTACCTAGGTGCTTATACGAACACATTATATCCTTGTTGTCTGGGAATTTAAGCACCTGAGCGTGTGAATATAGTTCCTTGGTGATGTTAATTAATTTTCCACCATATAAAGTTGGTAACTGACATATTTTCGTAAAATAATCATAATTATAATTACGGTATATTATCAGCTCTTTATTTGTTTGTGCAGTGCAAAATACACTCGAGGCTTTATAATGGAAAATTGTTAAACTCAAGATTTTTTCAATTGAATTTAAAAATATGTATGTATGTATGTATGTGTATATGTATGTAGGTAATAGTAAAAATATTGTTTTAATTAAAAGTTAATATTTTAGAATTTATTTTATTTTAATTAGCGCTACAATAAATCCAATGGAATTTGATTGAGTTGGTGAAAACTGGATAAGAAGACTTACAATTAACTTTTTGATGTTTTATTAAGGGAATGTATTAATACGATAGAATACGAGATACTGATGGACAAAACTAATCTAGAATGACGTTATTGTTTAAGCGTTAAGACTATGAAATTGGTAAATTCTAGAATTTTGTTTTTTTTTTTTGCAAAGGTCGGAAATGTTTTGTCTTCATAAGAATTAATTTCGGAATTTGACCAAAGTACCTACAATTGGTACATAAACGGTGTACTGTTTTCCAAGTAAAGTGTTAGCATTGTCAGCTGCGTAGCGACTAGAGTATTTTTAAGTGAACGAACGCAGATGTGCAAGTGGGACAGAGAAGCCAAAGGGGCCAAAAGGGCAGTGGCAGTCATGGACCTAGTATACCTGGACTGCTAGTCGATCGTCATTCCAATACAAAAGTTGCATTGAAGATGGTTTCAACGATTAAAAGCGACAACAGTGCCTATTGTGCCGCGACGAATGTTTCGCATTCATTTGGGAGAGACTTTAAGGCGAAAAATTCGCTAGTCAAAACTTATTGACATGAAGATAAATGAGAGTGGCCAAGCTAACGGCGAATGTTTCTCCGCCGCGGCGAATGTTTCGAGATGGTTTGGATGCTCATCCATAAGCGGGTTACACATTATCAAACCTGTTTGACAAATCTGTTCACGTTTGATAGTGTATACTCTCTGTTTGACAACACGTTCTTTCTTCACATTTTTTTTTAATTCTGTTGAGTGTTTGACATTAAACAGTTTTGATAATGTGTACCCCGCTTTAATCTATGATTATTGAAACTGGGAAACCGTCGAATGTGTTTATTGTTGATCAAATTGTTTTCAAAAAATCTAAAGTATCAGTTCCTAATCATGGATTTTGCTAATAAGCCAATTTTGGTTGATAAGCGTTAGTTAATTAGAGCTTGTGAAAGTCGCGTACTAAATTTAACCCACTACGAACAAACTGGCTCTAAATTGCCGCTAGTATATCGATTTTTTTTTTAATAAATGGAACCATCGTTATGTTGGCTCTTAGCAGTCCAGGTATAATAGGTCCATGATGTCAGTTATGTGCAAGAAGTTTAATACAAACGTCAAAATTTATCCACAATAGTTAAAATTTAAACGAGCTCCTGGTGAGCAGCTTAAATTTTGACGACTGTATTCACCTCAGTAATGTCAAAATTTAGCCATGGGATCAAATTTAACGCACTTTGAACGCAAATGACACACGGCCTAAATAAATCAATCTGATAAATAATTTCGCAAAAAATTCAAATAGTTTGTAGAATTCAGGCTGAATGGCACTAAAAGTAGCATGCATACAACACAAGGAAGGTCAAAGTGCATCTATTATACATTTTTTAGTACCTACACGCATTAAATAAAAATTATATAAGACCACTCAAATATCTTTTTTACTCATAGCCTTTCAAGCTTAATGCAAAAACAAACTTCTTTTTTAATTTCCTTACTGCTGGTTTTCGCAATTATCATTGGGGTTTTCACCAAACTTGTTCATTGTGCAAACTGTTCAATATCCTTTTTGCAAAGGGAAGTGTTTCGAAACGTCTCTTCACACACTAGTACTAAATATTGATTTTTCACCACTATTTAAAATTAATTAGACATAAAAGGTTCTTCAATGTCGAAACATCTCACATCTGCAATCGTATTTGCCATCTGCACTGTCATGTCCCATCTCTGAATGTCGATGGTTTGCTTGGTGTATGAATAAATTAATCAAATGGATTTTCAATTCAAAATTGTGCCGGTTTTCGGCAGGAAAATCTGTCAGTAGAGTTAAGCCGCAAGGCGGTGTCTTTTAGAACTGGATAGAAAGAAAACAAGCTGAAAATACAGTGATTGTTATGTATTGTAAATGTAAGTGTATCATACCACCCGAAGAAACACTCGTACACACTTAGTAAGCTTACACGCCTTGCTGTCGCTGTATATCATCGTAATGCAGGGCCATACCGTCCATCGGGGCGCCCGGGGCAATGTCTCGGGCCCCCGGCCAGGGCGGCCCCCAACGGAGATCTCCTTTTGTATCGCTCGAATCGGTATTGACTTTGTTAAGTTAGCTTCCTTCAGCTCAATCCCATTTTTTGAGTCCTCGCAACTAAAATTCAATTGCCGAATAAAGTCTAACCCTAATGAACTCGAACTGTAGATCCTACGTATAAGCTCGCTATGTATGGAATCGTATTAACTGATGCATTACATCAATTCTAGGTTTATCCACTAATATTCAAGTATTTGTTGCTTCTTTTTGTGTATATGTGACCGATGAAATATTCATTTGTAAAATTAAAATAAAAGAATTGGAAAACTCTAAAAATATGTGTTCATGTTCATGGTTAGCGAAAGCTCATTGCCATCCAGATGGTGGAATTAGAACGGTTCATTTATATTTCGTTATATGGTGCTCTTGGAAAAAAGTCCGACACGAAGTTTAACTTCGGTATTTGAAAGAGTATAACTACACGGGACAAAACCACATTTTGCACAATTGCATCTAGCTACAGTGTTTTTGCGTCGCCATTTTGTTTTTAACGTTTAATTCTTTTTCACACGTAACTCACCTAATTTTTATCGAAGTAATATGGCATACGCATATTTGTAGCAAATTAAATTTTCTACAAATTATGTTTTGTAACTTTTTTCGTTTGTTGCTATGGCTTAAAAGTTAGTACATTTTAAAAAAAAAATAAAAGTTTGGGTTAATTTTGTATATGCCTCATATTGTCATAGTTCTTCTGTTTGTGTCATCTGATTTTTCTGCTTAGTTACTTTCTATCAGGTCAACATTAATTGTAATCTTTTTTGATCATTAAAAATTCTTCACTGTCTTCGAGCTATCCAGATATTATGTGAACCGCTCTCATAATGGGGCGTATTCATAGTCATTTTAGACCCGGGTCTCAGTTAAACATAGGTTAAGTTGAATTTTCGGACGTTGATTCTATTTTTTTAAGTTTATCATTTCAAAATATTTGAAGCTATTTGTGTAGTAGGTATACCAAGTTAATTATCTTATAAAAATATAAATAATCCAGGAAAATTAGACATAATTCCTACAAAGTTCGGAAAAATTATATACAGGGTTTTTGTTTTTGAATCAGCTTTTTTGTGGTGTTATGAATTTTTGAGTAAAAGTCTCATTGAAATATAGGATCAAAAGCGTGCCTACAAGTATCTGGGGTGAAAGGGTGTTTTTAAGGTAAGGGGGAAGAGGGGGGTTACAGAATGAAAAATGGGGTGTGGATTTATGTATATTGGAGCTTATAAAATAGTTTCACTGAAATTGTGCAGAAATGTTATTTTTGTCATGATAACGAAGACATGAAGAGGGTAGACGGGTGGTTTTTGAGGAGGGGTCAGGGGGTATTCAAACCAAAAAAAAATATTTTGAGGTAACCTTCGCATATGGCACATCGTCTTAGGGTATTTTTTGATGCTGAATCTAATTAAAGAAAAATCAAGACGCTGTATCCACTCTTCATTGAGAAACATTACCTACCAAATGAAAATGACTATGAGAGCCAAACCAGGCAAATCACTCTTTAAATAGAACATGTGTGCGGCTATATATTCGGGATACAAGAACATATCGCACATCGCTAGCGTTGTGATTTTCAATGTAGATGTGTATGTGGGTACTCTTTTTCACATCACCTTAGAGGTTGAGTACAAGATGCGTTTCTTTTTACTTAGTGGTATCCCCAGTAGGCCTTATCCACTGTAATTTTGTTTTTTTTAATTTAAAAAAAAAAAAAATTTTTTATTAGTTTGATAGTCCTGGGCTGTCATCTTTAACATTGAAATCCGACTCCATTGTTGAATTAAGTATGCACAATAAATCTGCATCGTCTTCCAAATCTGAATCTGCAGCTGCAGGCTCTTCTAAAACAAATGATGGGTCTATATCATAGTTCGTCTCCTCTTCATTACAGTTTTTTAGGGTCTGAACAACTTATTCCTGCTCTACGGTCGGCAACCACATTTAGTACCACACCCTTAACTACAGTTACATAAAATCGTTTTTATTAGTATATTAGGGGCCGGTTGGAGTAGAGTTGTTGCTGGTTCCAAAACCATATTATTTATTATTCATCCCCAGTTTTCAGGAGATAGTAGGAGATTTCCAAATCACACTTGAATTTGAAAATAAGCCCGATAAAAGTGTTGCTGAGCCGCTTCATCATTCTTTAACTAGATAGATCATTACAAAATACCCTAAAAGGATGTGCCATATGCCAAGGTTATGTCAAAATAATTTTTCGGGTTTGAATACCCCCTGACCCCTCCTCAAAAACCACCCGTCTACCCTCTATATGTCTTTGTTTTCGTTATCATGACAAATGTCACATTTTTGCACAATTTCATTGACACTATTTTATATACTTTTTCATTATACGTCCACACCCCATTCTTCAACCAACCAACCCAACCCCCCCCCCCCGTACTTTAAAAACACCTTTCACCCTAGATCTTTGTAAGCACGCTTTTGATCCTATATTTCAATGATAAATTAAAATATTTACGTCATGTTTCATTAGTCGAGTCTATCTGCCACTGAATATGCCCCAATGTGTTTAACTGCTCCTGTTACGATAGCAAAAGCGGAAGGAAGTGATATAAAAATTACATGCAAAGCACCTTGGAACAAAAAAGGCTTATCAATTTATCATTGATATCGATCAAAAATGTAAGAGCACTGCAAATATATTTGAGAAAAGTAATGGCTTCTTCAAAATCCAGAATAAAAATTATGTAAGTACCTAACTACAAAACATTTTATTTCTGTAAAACACATTTAAAAATTTATTTAACCATTATTTAGGCAGTCATTCAGAAATAGGGCTCCATATTTGGTTTTGCCTGGGGCCCAACAAGCTATAGCTACGGCCCTGTCGTAATGTCTCCAATTTTATTTCTCACTTCAAAACTTTTCCTAGACTGAAGTGCATACATTGTATCGTATGTAAAAATTATTCGTTTGCTCAACAATTGTATATGGGCTACAATAAGTTAATTCGATCAACGGAGCTATACATAATAATATTTTGTGTTGTCTTGTTTTCTAAAAATAAAACTTGACTTCTTGTAATTATGCATTATAAATAGATTCTTATAAATTTAAGTTATTGGTCGCAACAACAATTTATCCAAGAATATTTCTGAAATTGTATCGAAGGAACGACGCACGGTACAAACCTCCCTCCCAACACGCAATGGTATTTAAATTTCTTTGATGAATCATAGCATTTAAAGGAAATTCTTTTTTTTTTTTTGTTCCCTGGGGGCACTTGATTTTTATTTCTCCTTTTCTTTCTTAATCTGTTTTAAGCGTATGGAAATGCGTGTGCAGGAACTTTTGGAAAACGAACTTTTCGGACTGAAAAATTAACTTTAGTTTTTTTTCTTTTTTATGGGAACAAATCCCAGGACATATTTAAAAATCACTTAATATGCACTGAACAAAAGAAATAGGATTTATTTAAGTAAAAAGTTACTTTATAACAACTTTTCCTTTCATTTTTTGGTTTTCTTCGTTTTTCTTTTATTTTGTATGAGCTGACAAGGAAGAGGCTATAGGAGGGTTATACTTGTACAATTTTTTTTTGACTGGAGCAAAAGGAGAGGGAGAGCACAAGTGACGTGGCAAATGATGATGATGATGGAAGTTTAAAGAAGTTTTTTTTTTTATTTTTGTATATAAACCATCACCCAGCAGAGCTCATACTATATACGTTTACCATGAACTTTTTTGTTTTTGAGCGAGAGGTGAAGGATAACATTTTCTATTCACTGCCAAACTTGATGTTTTATTAAAAAAAAACTTCAAATATTTGCATGTGTGGTGTTAAAGTTTCTTTTGCAATCGGATTAGATGAAAGAAAATACATATTTTTTTTTTTATTAAACTCAAAATGTTCATTTTTTATTCAAAGGGTTCCACGCTGTTTGTTTTACATTTATTTTTTTCTTACAGTAAAATCTTTTTTGATAAGGGAAGATGGTTATATAAATTCAAAATAGGTACCTACCAAAGTTTGAGGTTTCAAAGCGTTAAATGGAAAAATTCAAAGCATAATTTTAGTCCAATGATGGAAAGAAAAATTTAAAGTTGTGTTTAGTTGTTTATTTGAATTTAAATAATATTACTTTTATTTCTTTTTAAATCATTTTACTTCAAAATTTCCTTTATATAAAAGAAAAAAAGAAAAGTATAGGTACCCATCAAAGTGGCTTTTTTCCAAAGTATAAAGCATATGGTCAAAATTTTCGCCAAAAAAGCTTTAAGTTAATGAAATAGATAAAAAATGAATCTGCTCACAGCTTGTTTAACACATCATGGGCATAATGATTAGAATAAATGTTATGTACCTGCTTGGTAACCAATATGGCTATGCATAGTCATATCATAGGTGGCTATGCTAATAGTCTAAGAGCCGACAGCAAATTTTGGGAGTGGATTGATAGTCAAATTTTATGAGGGTGAGGGCTTGTAGGTGCATATACCCTGGTATCGAAAACAAAAGTCTGGCAGGTTTGTTTTTCAGCCTTTGTAGAGGTGGGGGTTTAAAAATAGCGATTTTCGATTTTGTCTTAACCCAAACTACTCGTTACAGCTTTTTGGTGTACCTTTTACCAATCACCCTGTATACCGTGATGCTCCGTCATTTTCTCTCAAGTCCAAACGTCATAATCTTGGCAATACGACCAATAGAATCGTTTTCTTAGAGACTTTCTTTTCTTGATTTTTGCGTAAAAAGAAACATGATTTTCCAAAAAATTTTAGTATTTTAGTCTTAATCTTGATTTTTTAGTTTAACTATTTATCAGCAAGTTAGGCTTCTTTGAAAACATTGGCGAAAAATTTTAGTCGATTCAATACGATGTTAAATCATTTTTACTATGATACTAGGTAAAAAATATTGTATTTTGCAAATTTTAAACGAGTTAAGCATCGTACTATCTCATAAAATTTTACTGAAGTTAAAATTATCAAAGGCTATTTGATTTTTTTTGTATCATACTAAATCCATGGCACTTTGACGTTTATAAATGACAAAATCAGGGATGTTTGTGATTTTTTTTGCACGAGCTGTGACTTTTTTGGACGTGTTCAGCTGAATTTTATGAATGAAATTGGTTTAGTGTGATACTAGTTAAAAACTATTTAAAATTTAGAAAATTTTAGTAAACTGTTAAGGAATTAGAAAAATTTTAAGTAGTGCCATACTAAGCCCTTAATCAGTGATGGTATACGTAAAGAAAAATCCCTACACGTACGGATTTTTGTCTTGAAAAAGACACCGTAGGGGAAAAAAGGCAGACGTTTTGATATATCAGAGTTTTCTATGAAAGCGTGGGGATTTTTTAAATTTTATTATTAATTTTTATTTCTTTTTTAATCTTACCACACACCATTTCAATTATTATACTTATATCCCAAAATAATTTTCTTTCTAAGCATCTTACCACACATCTTTAATGAAATAAACCTAATGTGCTTCCAACTTTTTGTTTCTGGTCTCTTCTGTAAAAAGTGTAAAAATTTGTTTTATTTTGCATTTATTCTAAATTTTGCAATTTTTTGAAGATTTCCTTTATTTATTTTAACTATTATTATAAACTGCAATAATCCGTAAAAAAAGTTAAATAAAATCATTAAACCAATATCTTATTTTTCTTTCCTTAAGTGTTACTTTCTGGATTTTATAGTTGTAAAAGGATAAAGTTGATAAAGTAGGGATTTTTTGTGGATACCGTAGGGATTTATTATGTTTTCATGTACCATCACTGCCCTTAATAATAGGCTCTTTAAAATTGTTTTTAAGCAAGATTAATAACTAATTAATATTACACATACTTACAAAATCAAATTGTTTTACTAGTGTTTATTTTTTCCGAAGGCTTTTGGTGCACTGATTTCAGATATTCCAGTTAAAACATGAAAACAACCGTTTTTTATTATATTGTAGTTTAACCAAGAAACTCGTTATGGCATGAGAAACTCTTCGTGTGACGCTACTATTCTCCACTTATTTAAACACCTCTTTTTTTAATGCCGGGAAGAAACAAACTGTTTTTGATTAACTTTGTTATGCCTTTAGCCTGATCCAAAACAGAATAGTGAATACAAAGGGAATTGAGAAGGGTTATCAAGCTAAAACAACTAACAAACTAGTTTTTACTCGAAAGGAAAGGATCGTATTTGCAATATAAATTGAGATTTGTAGAGGAAAATTAGTTTACTTTTTTGTTTTAAATTAATTGATATGAACCTCAAATAAGCAAAAGAGCGTTTTTTCCATTTTTTTGGATGTCTCCAAAACCACGAAATACACCGTAAAGTCAGGCAAAGAACACAGCGTACTCAAAACATGTTATTTATACCAGCAATAATAGCACTGTAAACCTAAGGTTATAAAAGCATTTGGGGCAAAATTTGGTCATTAAAACTGAAAAATAAAAGAATTATTTTTGCAAATTGCCAACTAATAAATTAGTTTTCCGATCATAGTTGCTCACGAGTTACAAGGATGTATCTATCTTTTTATAGATTTTGCTGTGGAAAACAATTTACCTACCATCGAATTTGATGATAATCACTTATAAAAGATGGGTCTATACTTTTTCAAGAGCAAGAAACACATTTTGAGAAATTTCGGGGGATGGAGTTCTTGTTTTGGGGTCTATTCAGTTCATCGAAAGTGACCAATCGTCGCCCGAGAATTGGTTTGTTCCATACGCCATTGGGCGAGAAAAGCGCATTTAAAGGTTTGCGTACTTGGTACTCCGAAACTGATAGGATTTTTTTTTTCTTTTAACTTGAAGTAAGTCTTATAAGGATTTTACCTACCAATTTTCAAAGTGTTTTGCCAAGCCGTTAACAAGATACGTTAATTAGCGTAAAAGTCCACTTTTTTGAGTTGTGTCCCACCTCCTACATTATGAAAATGATTTTTTTTTCTATACACGTGGAACACAAAAAATGGATATGGCACAAAGCAAGTCTCATCAAATATGTATGTGAAAGGCAAGAAAGCATGGAGTTGGACGATCAAATTTGAAAAGAAAATCGATTACATCTCTTTTTTCAATAAAATTTTTATTTAACGAATCCAATAAACAATTAACATTTAATATTCTTCTTACAAAAAAAAAAAACAAACAAAACAACAAAAATTAAAGCAGTTTTACTGTTTTGTTGAATAATTTGTTAACTTGTTTTTGACCTTCTTGGGATTTCGCTGTTACAATTTCTATTAGCTGAATAATTTTGATCAGCTCTTGAATCATCACCTTTCGGAAAAATAATAGTTAGCATAGAATGTACTACCTTGAAATAACTGAGTAAGTTTTAATAACTTGAAAAATAGCCCGGCGACGAAGAGGAAGAACTAAAATCCTTAGGCAATAATTCGTCATCAAACATATGCTTTACCTATTTAAAAAAAAATATACATGAATATTTTATATCCTGCATTTATTTAAATAAATTGGAAAAATAAGCAGGTAATTAAGGATGCCGCTGGCCACAGAACAAGGTTCAGATGAAAGAGTGTAAAGTAAACATCCGCGATCGCACTTCCTTTCACCTTGGCAGTCAACTTTAAGCCACGACAAACTGATTTCATATAATCGTCTCCGAATATCTACACAACTGTAATGGAGATGGCACAAACCAATACTAAAATTTTGTTTGCGATCATTGTTCCACATACATAGCATTTCATTAACAAAAGTGCACGTAGGACAAACCAATTCTCAACTTTCTTAGTATTTTCTCTATCTATTGTTGCCGTGATATGCACGTGGAACAAAACAATTCTCACAAAAAAACTGCGAAAAATTGTATGGAAAAGTTGTCCCAAACGCAAAAAAATGGTTTATGGCACAAACCAATTCTACAAACTGTTGATTTTGGTTTATATTGAACAAAATCGATGCTCGATATCTCGGGACTGGAAAGACATAGCGCAAATCGGATCACAGATTTAGAAAGAGCATTCAAAATTACCATAGAATCCATCCCTAACTCAAAAACGACAAAAGTGGCGTATGGAACAAAACAATTCTCAGGCGACGTAATACTGACATTTCAATGGAACACTATTGCAATTAATTGTTGCTCTAATTGCAATCTTTGTTGCCATATACTGCCTAAATCCCATGGGTTACAGCTCTGTGTCTATACAAGAAAATGATGTACAATAGGGCTAAGATTTTCAACGATATACAAATATCTCATTTGTGGAAAATATGTAGACCAACATGCCCATTCTCCTTTAAATTTATATAGCCATATAAGGGTTTTTGACAATAAAAGAAAGTGATTACTATTTCCTTCCTATCTTTAAAACCTTCCCTAATAAAATCAAAGTTAGTAAATACGAATTTGAACGTGAATGTAAAGAAAGAAAGAATCTTTCAAGTCTAAACATTAAATTGTGTTGCCCGCTTTCATACAGAATTTATTTTGAGCCACGAGCAACCCATTTTTTATTAATATCAATTCGACCCACCCTAGTTTTCACGTTAGGCCGAAAGGATCCACTTCCATAAAGGGATTTTAACCAGCAAAACAATGTTCATATACTTATTCGCATAGCGGTTATAGATTGTGTACAGCTCATCTATCTATGTACATACATATATATTTAAAGCCTTAAAAAATCTTGTGGTACCATTTACTCAAAAAGTATCCAACCGATTTCGATAAATTGTATATCGTTAGAAAGCCATAGGTGCGGAGATGTGCAGCATATACCTGAGTCACGCAATTACACACTGTGGGTCATTTTTTGTTTTTGCACTGCCGATCACTGTGCTTATAAAAAAAAAAACTTAAAAAAAAATGTTTTGTGATTTAATTTTCAAACAAATTGTTTGACTCTAAAGTCGGTGAATGTGAATAGTTTTTGGTGGTCGAATTTGGCCAGTGGGCGATACTAGTAGTGCTCAAAGCTTCTATTTGCAGAACGTTGAGAGATTCAGTATAAATGAACAGCTATAGAAAATCTACTTGAAAGTAATCGAATCTTGTTCCAATCCAAGTCCAATATTTTACAATAATTTTTATTTTGATAAAAATGCGGCGCGTTTCGTTTTATGGAATTTGTTTGTCTATTAATTTTCACTGATAAAAGTTTTTTTTTTCAACTAGAAAATCTCAACTAGAAATCTCAGAGGGTTGATCGTTAGGAAAATGTTGATTATTAAAAGAAAACAGGAAATTTAGAAAAAATCAAGTTAGCGACTAGAATGTTTACATTAAACCACTACGGCGCATACGTGTTTTGTTTTTTATTTTGTATTTTGAATTTTCTGTTATTTAAACTTTTAGCACTGTTTACGAATATTATGTATTCAAAAGTTTTAATTTGAAGTTAAGATTATTGAATAAGGTTAAAAGTAATTTGATGTTCATTTCCTAAATTTAAGAAAAAAGTAATGAATTTTTATTTTTTCCATGTTTTTTTTGTCACTTTTTTATTTAGAATGCAAATACAGATTGAAGAAGTGATAAACCTAGAGGGGTGGAATTGTTCATGGAACCACATATTGCTTTAGTATATGTATATTTTAATTAATAAAATACCCGAATTGTTACATTTTTTGTGATGTCATAAAGCGCTCTCACGGGGCTGTCCAAATCGGGTGAATGGACGGGTGTCGATGATGCTACGACGGTGGTGTCCAATGACCAATTATGCTGCCTGCTGATGTGTTAATTGTGATGTGAAACACAGTTACCCCATCTTTGTAGTCCCAAACACATAAACCCGCCGCGCCCACTCCCATCCGACGACCTATAAAGTGTTGATGCTTGGATGAATTAGCTGAGGAGAAATCCACATCTTGACTACCAAATTATTTAGATTGGCCTCAGGGTTCATGTGACCTGAGACATATTTCACCAAACACTTTTCACGTTGCAACTTTCCACTTTTACTCAGCCGCACAACACGAATGTGGAATGTTATACCTTACTCTATTTTTCCCTCTCATTATGATAATCAGAAATTCAAAACCAATGTGCATCGGCATCTCTTTTTAAACCCTATCCCATTTTCCTAACGCTCGCACTGTGTTTTATATGTTAAGGGTAGTAACAACCGCCTTGAGTGCGCGTCGATTATATACAAAAAAAAAACAACAAATTTCGTTTCACAGAACGCAACAAATGAACTTTGCAAATTATATTAATATTTTTGAACAGCTTTTCAGTTATATGCAAAGAGAAATTTTCATTTGCAAATAACCCCGAGGTCACACGGGCAAGTACTGGCAAGCAAATGGGCTGAAATTTTTCAATTAAACAATTATGTTTTATTAAAAATGTATTTATTTATTTTCCTGATGCAAATTTATTTTTCGTGTCAGCTGATCGTAATTTCCTACAAAATGGAACAATGATTTGAATTCCAATTTCACTGATTCCACTGACAGAATTGCGAACGAAAAAGTATTTCGTGTGCATTTCAATCAGGAAGCGGTAGGCTGGCTAACAGACATATTTTTTGCTGTTCGCTATAAACGACCATCAGGGAAAAATATTCAATTTCATAGTGTTTTAAGTTTTCCTGATTCGTTTTCCTGATCGCTATAACTGGCCCCAAAGTTGGAAAGTGTTTTGTTTATTAATGGAGTTGAAATAGGATAACATGAGAACGACCAGGTGTTGTTTCTAGGCCGGTATTATCATTTCACATGTTTTGCGGTGTACGAAAACACCTTTTAATACGCACTGAAAAATCTAATTGTTGTTTTTGGGGACTCATAAACCATTTTTTAGACAAAACGGGCCAATGCATAAATATGAATACAATAGTACTAAGTACGTATAGAACGGACCAAAGTTTTGTTTTTAGCTTATCCATTATCATTTTATAAAAATTTTTATATGCATAACTTCAACTTTGAATGCAGCTTTTCATTAATCACTTGCATTTTTGTATATCTATGTTTCTCTTGTGGTTTTTGACACGCTTAGTTGATTTACATTCGCATTTGGTTAACAAATTGTCAAAATATTCATACAAAGCGAAAGCACCATGATACCCTTAAAATGACAAAATGTAGACGTAACAATATGTAGGTAAATACATAACACAGAATCCGTGGGTGTATAGCTGTCTGATAACGAAACCTTAAAGTAAAAAAAAAATATGGGAACAGGCTCTCAGACAAGACATCATATACATAGTGTCTATAGACAACCAACATTTTGCTGAGAGTTTTTTTTTTCAACACAGGATTATTATTTTTGCTTAAAAGCAGTCATGTGAATCTGTTACATATTTTTGGTTGCCAATTATTTTTCACAATTGTCTTCTTTTAATAATTGGATAGCAGTAGCTGCTGTATAGTGCCGGATGGCTTTATTTTCATAAATTGGAAAGAACATGGTTTTACCGCACAACGTTGGAAAAGGGACATGCGTTGCGTAGGCACCTAAAAAAAAATATGTAGATGTAGATTCATATGTAAAGTTAAACGTAATATTTTAATTTATGCATATATATTTGTTTATAATCATCTTAATGGGTAGGTAGTGTAGATGGACTAAATACTAGAAGTTGTCACACGAACATGTTCGCTTATGATGCTTCAATGCCTCAAAGCTAAAAAGTGTTTAAATTAATTTCTTACTTTATATTTTATATTGTAGCCATAATAAAATATTTTTTTTTTTTAAACCTAAATTGCACAATTTACAGAGATTAGTACCTAACTACTGCCAAGTAATGAGAGTTTTTTTTAAATCAATATAAATTGGGTACAAAGATTTGAATTGAAGGAAAAGCTGACTCTAAACCTTTAGCACCTCATATGTGAGGTATTCGCAAAAAAGTATACCATATAAAAGGTCAGTAAATGGTCAAAATAGGTTAACTAGTTTTAATCGATGGTTAAAGTTTTTCAAGGTCACCAACTATTTTTGGCACCTCATTTAATTAAACCATCATTTTATTAAACCATGATAAAAGGTCAGCTAGTTTCAGTAATTGGTCAGCCATAGATTTTTTTTTAAATGATTTTTCAGTCTTAAATGAAACAATAAGTGAATATTTATAAAAACTTATAATTTTTAGACACATAAACAAATAAATAAATAAATGAATAAACAAGTTATTTAATAAATAATTAAATAAATAAATAAATTAATTAATTAATTAGTTAATAAATAAAGAAATAGATAAGTAAATACATAAATAATAAATAATAAATAAATAAAACAAAAAAGGAAATAAGTCCATAGGAAGTAAATAATAACAACTCAGCTTACCAGTATATCGTTCCAAAATTCGGGTATTTTTCGACAACTTTTTATTTAATTTAAAAATTTAGGGCAGACTATAATTAAAAAGATTGATTATAAATTTCGAAAAAAAAAATAATTTAACTGCAAAAGAATTTACTTTTCGATTTATTAATTTTTCTTGTTCATAAGTTTATTTTTATTTGTAATAATTGACAAAAAATTATTATTATGTATAAGGATCAGAGCACTCTAAGGATATACCTAGGAGGCCTTATCTGATTTATTCTGTTATTTTATTTGAATAAATTTTGGTTTTTTATTAAATAAATCTTGGAACCCGAACGAAGAAGAAAATTCTCTCGCTCTACAAACAGTATATTTTAATTCAAGAAATCATTAATAAATCGGTGAAATTTTGAATTTATATTATTTAAACTCTTACAGCCAAATTTATAAACGTGGACTAGGGAAAGGTTAACCTTATTCCATGGACTAAGTACAAAATGTTATTTAAAAAACAAAATTTCGTGACGTTGTGTGACGTTTACTAAGTTACACCACCGAACATGGTGGTTTACAGTGGCGTATACAGCTTTAGTTCTTGGGGGGGAGGGTCATGCCAAAAAAAAATAACACAAACTAATATTTGTTAAAATTCAAGTGCCTTATATTTTTTTTTTTTTCATATTTTACTGTGCGTAGCTATATAAAATAAAAGCGAAAAAATCTTAATTAACTATACTAAAGGGTTTTCCAATAGGGACGGGTTGATTTTGGCAGCTCGTGGCGGCCATATTGTTTCTTTTACTTTCGGTCAAAATATCGTCTTATAATCATTCACTACAGACAAATCATCATGGTGAGTTACAGCGTCGAGCAACACGTGCAAATGATGTTTGAGAGCAGTTAGAAGTTTTTCCCAATTTTGGTTGAAAAATCATCTTTAGCGATGAGGTCCATCTTTGGATGAATGGGTACGTGAGTAAGCAAAATTGCCGGACTTGGGACGACACTAATCCACGCGAGATTTACGAGGTGCCAATGCATCCAAATAAAGTTAATGTTTTGTGTGGATTTTGGGTTGGATGCCTGGAGGCGTCATCGGTCCGTACTTCTTCGAAAATGATGCTGGCCAGGCCATCACCGTCAACGGCGATCGCTATGATAAGATATGTGGTTTCAATAGGATGGCGCTACGTGCCACACAGCTTAATACAAAATCGATATTCTGCACGAGCGGTTTCATGGCATGGTTATCTCGCGCCGAGGCAACGTGAATTGGACACAAAGATCGTGTGATTTGACCCCTTTGGACTTTTTCTTGTGGGGCTTTTTTAATTCGCAGGTCTATGCGAATAAGTTGCAAACCACCTCGACCCTCAAACACAACATAATCGATGCCATCGGTCAAATTCAGCCTGATTTATGCACCATCGAAGTCATCGAAGACTGGACCTTTCGAATCCGTGCCACCCAGCGAAGCCGGGGCGGCCATTTGAACGATGTTATATAACTATAATAGGGCTCTAAAATAAAGATAAAACCTTATTGATATCTTGTTTTATTCAATTTTAAAATCGACCCGCTCTTAATGGGAAACCCTATAATACATTACCTTTGTTAAAAAATAAGTTAAAATAATTTAAAATCGTTCATATCCTGAAAAATATATCGTACCTTAACTAATTTAATTTCAAGACAGTTAAGAATCAAAAGTTGGCGTGAAATAGCAGACTACGACTACTACATTTTCACTACGCCAAGTTAGGCAATTTCGTTGAAAATATATATTTCGAACTGCCAAAGCCTATTCAAAATGAAATGAGCTACCTACCTATACAAAAAAATTAACAAATTTAAGACGAAAACACTGTTTTGGTATTTGCAAAATTACCTCATTTTCGTATTCCAAGAAAATTAAAATAAACAACTGAGTCGAAAGAACCTTTATTAGCTGGACCAGTGAACAAGCTATTCGTTTTTATTCCTGACTGTTACATTTTTTATTTCGGAGGGCCTCAGCAACAGCATACAGCAATCTCCAGTTGCCTGACCAAAAACAATCAGCTTAGCTAGCTGCCAAAATACTGAGGAAACAAATTTTTTGGATTCGCTTGATCATTTGTTTTGAATTTTATTCAGAATTTATTTTAATCCTATCAAAGTTTTTATTTCAACGAATTGAAGTTGCAGGAAAAATTAGTAAAATATCATAGGTACTGTGCACTGTTTTCTGTTTCTTAATTTTAGTAAATAGATATAAATATTCACTACTGAAAATGAAAACCATAGCTCTGATTTTCAAAAATGACCACATGTGTAAATTGCTCTTTTTACAATAGTGGACAAACTAAAATACATTACTTACTTACTTTAATTTTGATGGCGCTCACAGCCCAGTAAGGGCTTCGGCCTCAACTAACAAGCCCCTCCAGCCAGCTCTGTCCCTAGCTAGCCGCTTCCAGTTGCGCACACCGAGTGCTTTGATGTCGTCATTCACTTGATTGCACCACCTGTTACGGGTTCTTCCTCTGCTGCGTACCCCATCGGGGTTGGATTCGAAGACTCGTCGGGCAGGTGCGTTGCTGTCCATACGCTCGACGTGCCCCAGCCATCTCAGCCGCTGTATTTTCAGCTCTTTGACCAGTTCAACGTCGCTGTATAGCCCGTATAGCTCGTCGTTGAATCTTCTCCTCCATACTCCTTCGATACACACCGGACCGAAAATCACACGAAGAATCTTCCTCTCAAAGCACCCTAGCAGATTTTTATCCGAATCTTTCAGTGTCCATGCTTCTGACCCTTAAAGCAGGACCGGGATGATTAGGGTTTTGTATAAAGTCTCCTTGGTTCTCTGAGAGAGGGCCTTATTACTTAAATGCCTTCTTAGACCGAAGAAACAGCGGTTGGCAAGAGTAATTCTTCGCTTGATCTCTGCACTGATGTCATTCTGCGATGTAATAGTGGAGCCCAGGTAGACAAAGTCCTTGACAACTTCGAAGTTATATCTGTCCATCGTGATATTTTGCCCGAGTCGACGATGTTGAGATTCCTCTCTCGATGACAGCATATATTTCGTCTTGTCCTCATTAACCGCCAATCCCATTCAATGCTCGCAAATGCCCCTGCCACAGCTCGCTTCGTTCTGCCGACAATGTCTATGTCATCCGCATATGCAAGCAATTGAACGGACTTTTGATAGATTGTACCGCTGGTGTTGACATGTGCGTTGCGTACAATGGCTTCAAGAACGATGTTGAATAGGTTGCATGATAACGCGTCGCCTTGCCTCAATCCTTTCTCAATATCAAAGGAATCGGTGGTGTTCTTACCAATTTTGACGGAGCAGCGAGATTTCTCCATCGACATCTTGCACAGGCGGACGAGTTTGGCAGGGATGCCGAGACTCGACATGGCTTTGTATAATTCGTCCCTTTTCACGCTATCATACGCGACTTTAAAATCGATAAAAAGGTGGTGTGTATCGATCTGGAATTCCCGGGATTTTTCTAAAATCTGTCGGAGTGTGAACATTTGATCGACGGTTGACTTGCCTGGCCTAAAACCGCACTGATAGGGGCCGATCAGATCGTTGACAAAAGGTTTTAAGCGGTCACACAGGATAGCCGACAAGATTTTATAAGCGACGTTTAGGAGACTAATTCCTCTGTAGTTGGTACATTTCAGAACATCTCCCTTTTTATGGATGGGGCACACTATACCGAGGTTCCATTCATCGGGCATACTTTCCTGCGACCAAATTTTGCAGATGAGCTGGTGTATACTCCTAGCCAATTTATCTCCCGCTGATGAAAATACATTACATATTCGTATTATAATTGAATACAAAGATTCTTTTTCGTTGCGTTTCAAGAATAGTGTGAACAAAGTTCACGAGTGATTTCGATATGCCTCTGATTTAAAAAAAATGTATGTCACTAAGACTGCCACCGATGGAAAAGTGAAAGGCACCTTCCAAAATAAATATGTACATCAAATATACCTTATCTTTCTTACCAGTAATCCTTTCTGATAAAAATAATGGACAAAATTGTTAAATTCTACGAGCCTAGTCGCTTTTCGTCAATAATTCCATCCGACTGGTCAAACGGTTCACAGCAAGGAGTTCCAAAAACTCTCCTTTACCATAGCTATTGGCTTTTGTATTATGGGATTCATAGGTTACTTTGTAAAAGTAATCCACATCCAAATCAATAACAATATTGTTCGATCGTAAATATTGAATAAGTGCAAACAAAATCCTTTCGTAATAGGTTTTCATCATAGTTTTATATATTTATGTCTTTTATCGTTAACAATAATATTTTTTGGTTAGAATACCCAAGAAACAAATTTAGCTGTTCAAATGCTCTAACAGCACTTCCAGAGCAAGTCTAAAAGCTCATCACTTCGAGAATTAGCTCCAGTTGCGCATTAAGATTAATTTTAGAGCTCTCACACAGGGAATTCTTTGACATTTAGAGCAAATTTCTGTTCGTAGTCAGCTCGTTATCAGGGACTTAGTAGATTTTAAGCTCTTTAATTATGCATTTTGTATTTACTAAGGAGCACCTTTGCTCTTTAATTATGCATTTTGTATTTACTAAGGAGCACCTTTGACAGCTTTTTGTTGGTATAAGTGTGCATAACACAATCGAAGAATAATATATAATAGTTGCACAACATATTTTATGTTTGTGTGATGGATTAATTTATTTGAAGTATTTATAAGTATTGTAAAACTTCGTTAAGTTCGAATTGTCAACAAGATAAGTTATTTTTTATATTCGAACAGAATAAGAGAATTATTATATTTTTCGTTAAAATAATTGTGAATTTTAAGTGCGCGTTTTGTTTTATCACAAATGTATTGAAGGTACTTCGCGAAATTACAACGCGCCTCCGGAATTATAAATATTTCGCTGAGATTTTGAAAAATTTTAATATGAACAAAACCAAAAAATCTTAAAAACTATTGTCAATTATTAATAAAATACTTTGTTTAAAAGTTACAAAATGTGTTGTGTTTTTTAATTGAAAACAGAGACCTTTTTTCTTTCAAAATTGGAAAAAAATTGGTTATTCGAATCATTTTGCTTTTCATCATTTGTATTAGGGTAAAAGTTTCTTTTCCATAGAGCTGTAATAGCGCTTCAAAGCTGTAATAGCGTTATTTCAGAGCGAATAGCCACAAGGTGACAGATTTGCTTAAAGTGCTTTATATAAAATAGGGTGTTTTAGAAAATAAAAGAAAGAGTGAATATTCTGCACAGCAAATACCTAGTATATTTTTATTTAAAGAGTAGGTGTCCCCGAGTTGCACTTTGAAACTAACAAGCAAGTTTTTTTTTGTGATTCAGCTTTAGTTAAATTTCGATAAGTTTTAAAGCTTTCTTAGGGTATGGAAAAAAATAATAAATAATTATAGTTAATTTGAGCCGTGTTTTTTGAGAGAGTGATAAGCAACTCAGCAAAATGTTTACACGCAAAACAATAACAAAACAAAATATTATAGAGAATTTTGTTTGTGTTTTCCGTGTAAAACTTTTACTGAGTTGCTAGTCACTCTCTCAAAAACCACGGCTTTATTTATTTTGTTTTTTGTTGAATTAATTTTGTTGAATTTATATAAGTTTGTAACACCCTACAAAATCAGTGGTGGTTTTACAATAGCTCTGTAAATGCTTTTTTTTGACACTTTACAATGCGCATGAGTAATATTTTTATTATGTACCATTTGTGTGAAAGTATTAGTATTTAGCTCTATACGCACTTTTTGTATGGTTCTATTAGAGCTTTGTTTCGACGTTTTGGTAGGCGCATGCGTTAATATTTTGTCCATGTGTTGTTGAAAGTTCTATAATAACTCGTTGAGAGCTAATATTTAGACAATGCTCTAATTTGAATGTTACAAACTCCAGTAAGGAGCATATTTTGGAATCTTGAGACGTTATTAGTTGTTAGAGCTGAAACCATTCCAGGACCTCTGTTATAGAGCACAATTTTTAAAGAAATAGAGAGAGCTGTATTATAAACTCTTACAGAGCTATAGCCTTAGATTATACTATATTAGAGCTGTAGAATAGTAGTTTTGCTTCAACTAGCTTCAACAATGTTACTTGGGTAACTATAAATCGAAAGTTAACACTTTTTTGCTTTTAAAAATAATCTGTCATACAGAAATCAAACAAAACAATTTCTGTATGTGTTCTATTTACCGAGTGAAAATTTGGTAACAACTCCGCACTTTGATTTCTGTATGGTTTAACAGGTTTTGGCTGTCACCTCAAAACGGAAACTAGCCTATGCATATATTTTAAGATTTGAATGTATTATCATATGAGAAGTTTGTTGTTGTGTAAAATTTCTTATTGAATTGAAGTTACCAACATTCAAATTCTCTATTGAATTCTAAATTAACAATCGAAAATCCTACTAGCTTTCTAAGTAACCAACTTTAATTTTTTTTTCTATGTGGTTACTAAATAATTATTTCAGATCAACAAAATAATCTGGAGTTCTCGGGGGGGGGGGCATGACCCCGTGACCCCCCCCCCTGTATACGCCGTTGGTGGTTTAGCGAAGGAATAAAAATCAGAAGTGTCAAACAAATAATAATAATTTTTACAGAATTATTAGGTAACGTAATCTACTTATTGTAGTAGATTTTCGTTTTGTTTTTATTAATAGGAAATTTTATTTCATAGACAAACTCTTATTCCATGGATTTGTAAAATCATGGAATAAAGGTGGAATAAGCGTTTTTAATTAAAACGGCTGTTATAGGTTAGTTACTTATTATATGAATAACTAACTGACTCATTTGCTAATCAATGGCATGCTTAATGTCCAAATCAATCTGAATCCTTCGAATACAAAACACGAAACTGCAATCATAATACATAATAGGAACTAAAAAAATGTTGTCTGAAATAATTCTCTCTTTCCATAAAATATAATAAATACAAACATACATACATACAGGATATCATCTAGATTGCTTTAGGTTTCCATAACGTTTTAAGCATATTGTTCTCGTGTTAATAAAACTAATTGATTTAACATTCTCTAAGCACTCCATTCGGAATTCGCTATACAAAGCAAATTATTATTACACCAAATAAATTATCCCGAACAAAAGACACATTTAGCTTTGCATGTTTTCAGCAAAAAACACACAACCAACTGCGAGTTGCGAGAAAATAATATTTATATTTGTTTTGTTTGTTTCAACATTGCAGGAATTCTTTATAGGATTTATGAGTTCTATTGCGTGCTAAGCAGATACTCATTCAACAGAAAGTGCCTAATTTAGGTAAATATTTTTCCATTGATGCAAAGCAAAACACTGTACCTAGATATAGGTAGTTGGAAGTAAGTAGGTAAGGTACATTCACATTGTCTTCGTTCTTCGGTTAATTTGCATGATTAATTATTTTGCGTTATGAATTTATAGTTATTACTTTATTAAGAAAAATGATACCTATATGTTTTTTATAAGTATACTTATTTTGAATGTACGATTTCACACAGAAACAGTTTCTAAACTAAGGTTTATCTGCTTGTATGAATCATAAAAAAAAAAATAAATCGGGTGGCACAACGGCTCATGAAGAACCAGGGCCTAGTGACTAACAACTCGCAGCCATTCCTGTGTGCGCCTTTCGAAAGGAATGGAAGGGACCTACAATTTAATGCCGAATCCGAACGGCTAGACGAGAAGCACTTATTCGTGACAAGTGATACTCTTGGAGGATTTGTCAGTTCCTCGCAAGAGGCAGTAGCCCTGAAAAAAAACTTTTTTTAGTTTTTAGGTGGACGAGGCTGGGAAGCGATCCCAGACCTCCAGCGTGACAGTCGAAAGCACTAATCATTACGCTACGGGCTAATACTTGTATGAATCATAAATTTGTTTCAAATTCGGGGTCAGATCGATGACCTCGACTAATTTAATTAAGGTTCACTTCATATAACAATATTGTTAAGATAAAGTGGTTATACTTGCCCTCTGATTTAAAAATCACTATATTATACAATGTACACAAAATTGCTCAAAAGAGTCTTTCCATAATAAACATCAAACAAGCGGAGCGGCTGTAAGTATTGTATTGCATTCGTCATTTTGAAAAACGCGTTTTAATTTATATCTCTATATAATTTATATCTCTATTGTGCAATTCGTTGTACATATGTATTTACAAATAGAAAACAAAGCTATCTTCATTTTCTTGATACAATTTTTTTTTATCACTCTCAAATGTATTAATTCTGCAACCGTTATTCCATGGTATCAGTTTTTGTGGACCTCAGCGACATTCTAACTGTCTCAAAGTGGATCATAAATTATTTTTCTTAATTTAGGATACAAATCCGGATTGCAAAATGGAAGCGAAGCTAAAACTATTTCGAGTATTGTAATATCGGTTTCATAATTCCACATTTGTTTCCATGTCTAAATATTGATATTGAAAGCAATGCGTGTTATACCCTTTCACCAATATTGTCTAAACTTTTACCACAGCTGTTTTTTTTATGAAAGGAACTTTAACTGTCAAATATTCTTAAATGATAAAAATCCACTTTCGACTCGATTTAAATAACGTCAACGGTAATAGAGGTAGGTGAAAATTGGTGTAGTCACATCAAAATAAATACAATTACCGTTTTTCTTTCATAGCTCATAGCTGTGTTATACCACCATATTATAATTTAAAGAGGCAGAAACAGTAGCTTAAACAATACAAAAATGGTAACATTTACAAGGGAAATTCTTTTAATATATATTAGTTTTGGGGTATTTTCATAGTGGTTTCGCTAAACTCATGTTTTACTTAAGTACAGTTTATATAAGATCAATTATAACAAGTTATTCCGATTCGATTTATGTATTTATTAAAATGGAAGTTTATGATATTATTGGACGTCAAAAATAGTGCATTGACAAAAACTAAAATAAATATCGGAAAATTAAAGGTTTAGGTTATCTTTTAACTGCATAATAGTTTTAAATGACAATGAATACGGCCCATACTTTAAAAAAGAGTTTGACTTGTATAAAAGCAATATGAATATTTGATGCTCACTGAGCTCGAAAATAGGTTCTGGTTAAAGCATGATCAAAGCGTTTGACCGCACTAAAAATTAATAGAAAAAGAGCAGATACTAAAAGAGTGTATTATGATTACCAGTGCACTGCATTCGTGATTTCTGATTGCATTAATTTTTTTAATGGGACAAAATGAAAAAAAAAATTAAATGTGTGAAATTTTGACTGATTGCAAGGAAATTTAGTTTGGTTTTCTATGATTACTGGGATACGTTTGAAATGTCAAACACAATCTAGATTACGTGTGGTTAGGTCTGGCCACAAGACGAGACTCTGCGAGACTTTTGTAAGTCTCGTATCGCTCCCGTTTAAATCGAAAATGTTCAGTCTCGTCTCGGTCTCGTATCGGTCTCGTATTGGTCTCGTATAATTAAGTCTCGTCTCGGTCTCGTCTCCAAAAAATACGATTTCCGGACAACCTGTTGATTTTGGAACGAATATTTTCGATTATTATTTGAATACGTGCAAAAGAAAATTAATATTTAAGAGAAATTGGATTTTTTTAAATTTATTAGACTCTGTAAATTTCAGTCCAAATATACAGTCTCGTCTCGGTGTAGTCTCGGTTGCTCAAAAGCCAGTCTCGTCTCGTCTCGGTCTCGTCATGCGAGACCGAGACTTTTCTCGTCATATTTTTAAATATATGTTGTTCTTAGCGTGAATTTATTTACTCTCCATTAAATTTATGTTGGTTTTAAAAAAGTAAACGACTTCAAATTTATGATGACTTTTGGAGAGTGAATAAATTTATTGTACAAAAGAATTTTTTCGATGAAATTATAAATGACAGTGTAATTTTCATAAATAGCTTCTTTTAAAGTATGTATACTATTACAAAACTTGAGCCTCTTCATTAAAGATTCACATTTTATTTTATGGTTCGTAAATTTAATCTAAGTCTTATCGAAGTATTTTATGAAGCTTCTAGAAAAGGGTAACAGAAACCACTTCAAAACTGAATGGCAGGAACTTAAATAAGAAAACTCTGTACAGCCTTTATAAAGTGACAGCTACAATAATCCCCCCAATAATTCCCGCGGCTAATTATAGTTTTGTATAAATTAAAGTATAAGAACAATTCAGAAATCTTATTTCACAAGCAAATCAAAATAAAACCTCTCGTTTAACGAAAACAAAAATTAATCGTTTAATCAAACTTTTATCACCAAAAACGCAAAAGTGCTTAGAAACGTCACCGAAACATTTAAACACAAATAAAAAAAGCAACTTTGATACCATGTCGGTATTCTTTCTCTGCTCGACAGAAAAACTATCCGACCTACCAAAAAAGAAGGATTTTGACTGCATGTTCCTGCAGATTAATGGCCTCCAAGCACAAAATGACCTTCTTTCCAAAGAAGTGTTGGCAGTCAAGGAAAAAAACATCATCTTGGAAAGAAAAATGGACTACATGGAAAAACAATACAAATCCAACCACATCATTTTCAGCATTCCTAACAATTTGAAAGAGAACTCATCCGAAGCAATTAACCGACATTCGAATCAAATTTTAGACCGCCAAGATATAAACTTCGAAGACGTCAGCGGGCGTCCACGATCAACAAAAACAAACTTCATGTCAATGTCATCAGCAGCTGTCAGCCCAGGGATATCATCAACTCTGCCACCTGGCAGCCACAATGATAAACAATGAAAAAGTGTTGCAGTCTATCAAAAAGCAAGTAGTACCAACAAAAGTAGTAACGTAAATAGTAGTGAAAAAAATGAAATTGTAAATATTAATTTATTAGCTTATAATGTTGCTGGGCTCAGTAACAAATTGTTATTTGTAGATTTTTTCAATTTTGTAAAAAAACATGATACATATATTTTTTCTGTTCGAAACGTTTGTAACAAGTGAAATATTTAAACAGTACTCTAAATAAATATTTGTCTGGATTTGAATTACATTGGGTATCAGCAGTACATTCAACTAATTTTGGAAGAGCTATTGGTGGACTTTTATACGGTTTAAAAAAAGGAAAACTTAACGCAGTTTTTATAGAGTCATCAACATAACTTGTGTAAAAATTTCAAGCACAAATTTAACTTTTTATGTAATACCTACCTACTTAAATTTAAATAATTGGGAAAATGACTTTGTTGCATTGGAAGATGTTTTAAATCTTTCTATTGTCCAAAAAGTTTTGCTTATAGGAGACGTTAACGCCCGAATATGTTCAAACCAAATTACGCCAGTAAATTTATATCTGTATTCAATACCTCCCGAGTTCCTTGAAACCCGTTCTTCGAAAGACACAACAACTAACAAAAATGGTCGTTTGTTCTTAGATTTATGTCAAACTCATGATCTGTTCATCCTAAACGGTTGCAGCAAAATCAGTGATTGACTTTTGTGCTGCATCAGCGGAATGGAGGTATCGCATTTTGTCTTTTAAACTTGATTCTCAGATTTGTTCCGATCACATGCCCTTAGTTGTCCAATATACACTAAATAATACCACAAATTCATATTATTCGGAAATCATTTTACCGCCCAAAATCATTTGGAAAGAGAACTACCAAACAAACATTTTAGAAGAACTTCAAAACATTAATGATATTTCTTTGGTTACCGATACCGACACAAGTACAGAATTAGAATCTCTTTGTAAATGTATATAAGATGCTGCTACTTTAAGAAACAACAAAAAAACAGTATACTTCAAGCAAAAATGGTTTGATAAAGATTGCTTAAATGCAAGAAATATATCGTTCGACCTTTTGAAGAAAACCAGATACCAACAAAATTTAAACGAAACCAATATATTTCAGCAATATATTGCAGCAAATAAAACTTACAAAGAATTGTATAGATCAAGACGCCAGGAATATTATAGATCAGTAGCACTTGAACTTTCAAATATAAAAGATAGTAAAAGTTTCTGGAACAATATTAAAGAATTGAAAGGATCTAAACTTTTTTGTGGATCAAATTTGAAAGCAAGTAGTCTAGCTGAATATTTCAAAAATTTACTAAACCCCGATCCAATCCCAAATAATTTTTCTTTTGCGGAACCTTTAATAATAGACCAAACGCTCGATTGCCAAATCACAATAATAGAATTAAAAACTGCTTTGCATAACGCAGCAAATCACAAAGCACCAGGCCCAGACAGAATAAGCAATGAGTTTTATAAAAACGCACTTTTGGACTTTTTATGTAAAATTCTTCACCTCTTTAATAATATTTTCGACACTGGAAAGGTTCCACAAGCTTTTTAAGACCCGTTGGTCTATCCAATTTTCAAAAAAGGCGAGTTATTATAGAGGGATATCCTTTATGAATTCTATTGCGAAACTGTTTGCATCTATCCTCCTAAGTCGCATTAACACTTGGTTAGCAAATAATGAGGTGCTGAGTGAATACCAATCTGGTTTTCGCAAAGGTTACTCCACAGTTGATAACATTTTCACCTTAAACTCAATTGCACAGTATTTCCTTAGGCAAAAAAGGAGTTTGTACATATTTTTCGTGGACTTTAAAGCTGCTTTCGATTCGATAGACCGACAAGCTTTATTTTACAAACTATCACAAAAAGGAATATCGACGAAACTTCTTTTGGTCCTAAAAAATATGTACAAAAACACTCGCTCATCGGTTTGGGATGGGAAAAACATGTCCGAATGGTTTGAGACACCATCTGGCGTTAAACAAGGTTGTCTTTTAAGTTCAGTTCTCTTTGCTATATTTCTTGATGACATCTCAATATATTTACCCGCTAGAATAAGTTTTGCAAGTCTAAACGTAAAGGTTCTCATGTATGCAGATGACATCGTGCTTTTGGCAGAATCGCCCCATAGCTTACAACTTTTGATAAATAAGCTGGTGGATTTTTGTAAAGTGTGGAATTTAACGGTTAATCTGAAAAAATCTAAAGTAATGATAATTAGAAATACACAATCAAAACTTAAACCAAATGAAAAGTGGTACTTTAATGGTGAGGCAATTGAAATAGTAACAGAGTACAAATACCTTGGAATACTTTTTAAATCTAATATGAAGCTGTCGACACATCTCGAAAAAAAACTGACTGCGTCAAAATGCATGATTAACGCGTCATGGAAAGAAATTATTAACCGCAAAGATGTACCAACCTCAGCTTAGTACAAAGTATTTGATGCCGTGATGCGCTCCGTTATGTGCTAGAGCTGCCAATCATGGGGATATCAGTCACATGAAGAAGTAGAAAAACTTCAGCGCTACTTTCTCAAAAGACTTTTCCACTTACCCTCCAATAACCCAACTATGTTCTCCTGCTGGAAATTGGTCTTCCCACTCTTTTTATTCATACTCTCAAGCTTCACTTACACTACATCTTGAAAGTACTTGCATATACACATACACCAAACAGAATTCAATTGTTAATCATTAATTACGTCATTGAAAACAAAGTGGAGTGGATAGGAGAATGGAGACACTGGGTAACGAAGTGTGGAATTGAGCTAAATTTCCAATACACTAAATTAATCTTGCTAAAAGAACAACTTTATGGGTTATTACAGGCTGTCGATATCTTCCAGCGTAACGAAAATTTGCAAAAAATGTCTTCATCAATCAACAGAGTTATTTACCCTGATTTAAAAAATGATCTCATAAATAATTATTTTAGCGATGAATATTGTACAAGAGAAATTTCTTTAATCTGTAAAGCAAGTAGCGAGCAACTTAATTTAAACGCCTCGCCCTTTAAAAGTTCATCCACAACTCACTGCACCCTTTGCAATTTGAATTCGAAAGAGGATACTTTTCATTTGTTATCAATCTGCCCAATTTATAAAGAATTTAGACTTCTTTACTTTGGCAAGTCAACTATGGAGCAAACCTTAACTATTTTAAATGGTAAAAATTTAAAAAATGTAATACATTATCTTGAAAAATCAATATGTTAGAGAGAAATGATTTTAACAGAATTCTGCTAATACTCAATTTAAAAACAGGAATTTATGTACATATATCATGTTTTTTTCCGAATTACTGCTGTACAATATTCTTTTATTGATTATTATTTAATATTTTTTTTTTTTTAATAATTGAAATTTTGTTTTAACTAAACTAAAAGTCTATTCTTAACGCTTAATTTTTATATGGGTACAAATACCTTCTATTACTTTACTCTTAGCCAAACTAAAAGCTGTTAATTCTCCAAATATTTAACCGTATCAAAGTTTTATGTAACTATTTAGTTATTTATTTTTGTTTAAGCTAAACTGAAAGCCCTATTAGCATCTTAATTATTTTGATATTAAAAAGTTATTGTTGTTACATATAATTTTTGTACATGTTCATTTTCATTCTTGTATATAGCAAATATTTTCATTGAACATAATTTGAAAACAATCTGGCAGACGGCAATGCCACCGCCAAAACACTTTTGTTACCAACCAAATGTAATTGAAACTATTGTATATAACATTTTTTTATAATAAAAATCATCTATCTATTTTCTTACTTCCGAATGGCTTTAAAGAAGTAGTTATCGAATTCTTGACATGTAAAAGAAGTTTATTTTCGCTGAAGGCCCTATAGAAGCTTTATAAAGCAAAACCTGCAGCACATCAATATATCTAAGCTAAAAGAAGTTTAATTGTTAGTTGGGTAGGGGTTATCAAGTAGGTGATTGTTAAAAGCTACATAAACACTTTGATCATTTATACTTGTTAGAGAAGAAATCTGAAGTACCAGTATTCTTAAAAGAGTTTTTGGGACTGTGCAAAAATGCGTGGAACTGCGATGTGAAGAGAATACGTTGTGACAATGGTACCGAATTTATCAACAGTGATGTTCTATCAATCCTGGCAAAAGCTGGGATCACTATGGAACGTATTGCTACCTACACTCTGAGCAGAACGGTTTTATTGAAAGAGATAACAGAACAGTTCAAGAATCTGCATGGACCATGCTTATCTCAAGTGGCTTAGGGAAGTCACTTTGGCCAGAAGCTGTTAGAACTGCTGTTTATATTTTGAAAATCGGACAACTACTATGAAAGACATCAGTCAGACGTCATACGAACAGTGGTTTGGAGAAAAACCACACTTAGATCATGTCAAGGTACTTGGTACAGTCGGATTTGCTCATATTCCGAAGAACGTCAATAGGAAAAAATGGGATCCTAAGTCAAAAAAGGTTTATCTGACTGGTCACGAATCTACAAACAAAAACTATCGTCTTTATGATCCAGAGTCTAAGAAGATTTCAATCAGTTGTGGCGTCAAATTTAATGAAAATTTTGTTTGCAGCAAGTACCTTACGTTCGCTGATGCTTTTTATGAAGATTCATGCAGTAGTGATTTATCCAATGAAGATCCTATAAGAAATGCCATAGAGAAAAATGTGGAAACAAATTCAAAAGAAACACAGGCCAATGAAATCACAAAGGTACAAGGTAATGAAAGATGTTTACGTCCCAATCCTAAGAAAACTGTTCCATATGATGCGGAACTTGGTTGCCTAGCAATGTTTATTGCACCATTATCGTACGAAGAAGCAATGAAGTCGGATCAATCTTTAGAGTGGAAAAAGGCTATTGAAGAAGAACTTCGATCGTTGCACGAAAACCAAACATGGGACATCGAAAAACCCAAGCATTGCAAAAACGTAGTCGGCTGCAAATGGATATTTAAACTGAAGGTCACGCCAAAGGAATGTTAAAACAGTTTCGTGAAATGGAAATCTGGATGAAGAAATTTTCATGAAGGTTCCGGATGGAATACAATTTGAAAAGGGTCAAGTATGTCGGTTGAAGAGAAGTCTGTATGGCTTGAAACAGTCATCCCGTCAATGGAATTCAAAGTTCGTAGATTTCATCAGAGGATGCAATATGAAACAATCGCTGTCTGATCCTTGTGTATTCTTTACTTGTGACTCTACCGAGAAGATGATTTTGTTGCTGTATGTTGATGATGGATTAGTTTTATCTTCCAGCAAGAGTGCAAACAATGACTTATCAATAAGCTACAAAGAAAATTTCAAATAACGATTGGTAAAGGGAATTACTACGTAGGACTTGAAATTGAACGGGATCGCACTTTAAAATACATAAGCATCGGACAAGCATCATACATTGAGCGAATTCTTCACAGATTTAACATGGAAAAATCAAAATCAGTGTCTATACCTGCTGATGTTCGTACTTTTTTGGTTAAAGTGAATGATAGCGACAGTGAAATTTCATTCCCGTACCGCCAAGCATGCGGATCACTGGTGTTTGCTGCAACGGTTTCAAGACCAGATATTGCATATTCAGTGGGAGAAGTTTGTCGATTTATGGAGAAACCTAGCCCGTTGCACGTGAGAGCAGTTAAAAGAATATTCCAATATCTGAGTAACACCCGAAAAGTAAGGATCACTTATGGCTCAGACAACTGGAATTTAATCGGTTATACGGACGCTGATCACGCCAGAGATGTTGAAACCAGTTGATCAATCACTGGATACGCTTTTATGATTGAAAATGGCGTAGTTACATGGAGAAGTAAACGACAATCACATGTTACCTTTTCAACAACTGAATCAGAGTATGTTGCATTATGTGAAGGTACAAAAGAAGGATTCGTGGACTTCTAATGGAACTTGGATTTGATCAAGATGGTGGTACGACAATATTTTGTGATAATCAGAGTACAATACGTTTAGTCAAAAGCCAAGAATATCATCATCGAACAAAGCATATCAACAAATCTATGCACTACACACGAGAACGAGATTCGCAAGGCGATATTTCTGTCGAATATATCAAAAGCGAAGATCAACTGGCAGATGTTTTCACCAAACCGTTGTCAACAATGAAGTTCATTTCAAACGTTCTTCGACTTGGATTGGAACAAGATTTAATTTGTTTGTTCTTTAATTATTATTCAAGTTAATTTTGTTTTTAGAATTTTTAATTTGTTTAATTGAATTGCATATATACTTTTTAACTGTGGAATATTTTAAAGAATATTGAACTTAGATTTTCAAATGTTTTTATGAGTGAGAGTGTTAAAAGCTACATAAACACTTTGATCATTTATACTTGTTAGAGAAGCTGATATTTTATTATGTTTGAAATGCTTATCAATTGTAATTTATTTATTTTATCAATAAATATTTTCATTCGTGTGTCGACTTCCAAAAGTGATTCTGTTTGATGAAACTTTAAGGGATGTTTCGAAGTATACGTATTTTCCAACACTTTTCTTATTATTTTTAATTAGTACCCCCTCCCCCTTTGTGCTTTGGGGAGAGTATATTGCGAGCTCAGGCAAGCAATTATTTGTGTAGAATTATTGTACCTATACAAACAAAACTACCTATAAATATAAACCTCTGTTTATAATAAACATTATATTTTAACTAAACTTCTAACTTCATTAAAATGTACGCTTTCGACGCTTTTGTAGGTAAACAAAATACCAACTTTATAACCATCCATGAAATATCATTTCAATACATTGTTGCGCGTTACCAAAACATTCTGAACCTTATAAAATTCTATTTGCCCAAGGTCATACTAAACAAAGTTCAAATGACACTCTTTTAATAGCCGAAATCTATACCCTCAGTTCTGTCCAGAGCATCATTTCAACAAAGATTATACGCCGCAGAATCAACATGTGAAACCGATATAGACCCATCATTCTCCAGAGGAATCATTTGAGCAGGGGGAATTACGTTGGTGTCGACACCACGACATGATATTACACTTCGTCGCCGGCGTATAGCAGCACTCCACAAAAACTTTCCCAATTATCATAATTCTGCGGCCTTCTTTATCGTTTAACTTTTCATCCATTTTCTTCTGACTTGTGACTGTGAGGCCGGGCTCAGACCATCAGCATTCACCACCCATTTTATCGCCCAACAAACATTATGTTGCGATCCGAACTACTGCCAGAAAATGGGGGTGGTTTCTTCGAAATAATCCCTCACTCCCACACAACCCGTCCAGACCCGATTGCCACAGGGAAACGAAACATTACTGCCACAAAAGCTCATGATGGCTTACAGGGATTATGCGGGGGTGAATGGTTTGAAATCGGGGTCGACTTTGTCGGTAACCGGAGTATAGGTGCTATGCTCTCTCTGCTATAGCCTTTCCCCATCATCCCCTCGGGACTCATGATAAGTAAAATCAACAATCGGAAAATGTAATAATGAGGCGTGAAATGAACGGTTATTCTCTATTATTTGCTAAGTTTATTTGAATTTATTAAGGATATTAGGGAATCACAGGACAAACAACGAGTGTGTGTTGGTATGTTTGTGTATAGGTATTGGATGCTGCTAGTTCTATATTCATGTGAGATGTGAGTAGCAGGATGATATTAAGGACAACGGAAATATTATTGCTTATATTTACATCTCCATTGTATGGCTTCTATAATAGTTGGACTATGTTGTTGTTGGTTTTTCCTGGTAATGTTAACAGTTGAGTGGATTTCTTTCGTTTTTTTTTTTTTTTTTTTTTTTTTTTATTTTATGTGGCCAATGAGTTTGTCTGTCCGTTTGATCGGATTTTATGTGTAATGACAGTATGGAGGGTTGAAAATGACTGTAAGTGTATAAATGGGCATTGCCAGTTTGATTTAACTGAAGAAAATCTTGCATTAATCCGAATTAAAGGTTAACAAATAAAGGAAAATGAAAATTGGATTTGTCGTAGATATTTGCTTAAATGATTACACTTATCTATATTTATTGTTAAATATAACAATATTATTGTTTAATAAAGTAGTAGCCCGTAGCGCAATGGTTAGTGCGTTTGACTGCCACGCTGGGTTCGCTTCCTACCCTCGTCCACCTAAAAAACTAAAAAGTTTTTTTTCAGGGCTACTGCCTCTTGCGAGGAATTGACAAGTCCTCAAGAGTATCATTTGTCACGAATAAGTGCTTCTCGTCTAGCCGTTCGGATTCGGCATAAAATTGTATGTCCCTTCCATTCCTGTCGACAGGCGCACACAGGAATGGTTGCGAGTTGTTAGTCACTAGGCCCTGGTTCTTCACGAGCCGTTGTGCCACACAATTTATTTATTTATTTTATATATATTGTTTAATAAATCAAAAATAAAAATTTATAAAAATACCACGCTATTTTTCACTCTTGGTACTTTGTACCTAAGAATATTTGTTAAACCAGTCGCTTTTCCGGGTAAGGCCTTTTCCAGCATAAAAGAAGAATAAAGTGAACGTCATCATCATCACGAATTAATATGAAAAATTTGAGTTTTTCGGGGATCTGTTTAAGAAAGAGGGTAAAAATCTTGATAGCTACCAAGATTAAGATTTTATCAATACAAAAACTTCTTCCCCACTCAGCCGTTCCCCGTTCCCAGCAACCATGGGTGGGGTATAGGGAGTGAACCAATAATGTTCTAACATGTCCTTACAACGATACTCCCAGTGTCTTCGTCCGACACCTGTTCTACGATCCATAAGCAAATACAGATAGATATTTCTGACTTGTCTTTTGTAAGCTACAGTCGTGGCGACATAATTAAGAACGATATTTTTATAAAAGTATTAAAATTCATAACTTTTGTTTGGGAAATCTGTTAAGGTTGAAAAGTGGTTTACTAAAAGCCCATGACCTTAAGTAACATTTAAATATTTTGGACCCCACTTTGGGTATAATTAAAATGGGTATAAATGTTGCATTCCTCAGGAATACCAAGAATACGAATATTTGATAAACATATATATCGTAAAAAGGTACTTTTCAGTTCAAAATCACACATTTTATTTAACCCTTAAAAACACCCTTCCTTCCTAAATATTTGTATAGACTCTTTTGATTCTTTATTCTAAAGACACTTTTAAGATTTGCACCAAGTTTCATGAGTAAAGCATTTTTTGTCACAAGTATTTTGGTTAAGTCTAATATTTTTGTCTCCCTGTCAAAAAAAACCTCATTTTACAAAAGATATTTTTATCGAATGTTCTTATTCTAGGGTTGCATAAGAAATGCAACATTTATACCAAGTTTCATCCACGGACCAATATTTCCAAAGGGTTTCCGCAATATTTACATGTCGAAGTTGTCGAAAAAACATGCGATCAAAGTGCCAAAATATTTTTTTCTGGAGAATATTAAAATCATGAACTTTTAAATTAACTTTTATTTATTATTTTATTTTTTTATATTATTTATTTTATTTAAAAGGTTGGTTTACACAACCTTTGAGTATATGGTAGCTATGTGCCGCCATTTCTCCATAATTTTAACACAAACACATTTAAGATTTTTTTCGACAACTTCATCTTTAAAATTAAACCATTAAAACCACACCATTAAAGTGTCGTTATAATTTTCACGAAACAGTTTGGTCGTTAAATGAATGCCATGCTCTTATATGAGAGTCCCGCACATGCAGAAACTATTCAGCCACCGATTAAAGCACATTAACAGTTTCAGCCGTATCTATAAAATTATCTTAAAATGCCTTTTAGAGGTTATTTAGTTAAGCTTGCTTAAATATTAAAGTTGCCTTTAAATCACGTTACTTAAATTTGTATCTATAATCAATATTCCTTTCATACTTAACTAAACAACCGTAATGTAACGTAACGCAAGAAAGTTGACAAATCTGATACAAATTTCTAGTACATTTTTCACTCTCAGGCTATTTCTGTCAGATTGCAAAAAAATTTGCATACACAAAAGAGTGAACAAATAATAAGACAGAAAGAGAAGCAAATGGGTGTATGTGTGTATGCATCGTCAAACACAGAAGACAGAAGAAATGAAACCATTCCACTTTAGTTTTTTTTTTATTTTGTTTTCAGAAATTTCCTTCCTGTATTCGTGAGAAAGTATATTATTTTCTTTAACAAAAAAAAAAACAAAAAAAAAAACAATTTAAACCCGGCCATCACAGTACACACATAAATATTTCCTTATTCAACCTACGCACAATTTGTTTTGATAAAAAAAAACCATTCTCATGTGTCAAAATATATTTAAGTTGGCTTTGCGTAGCCTTTAAACGCTTTGGATGGTGTTTAAGTTAAGAGGTGTTTAAGTTACGTTGCTTAAATGTGGAAATTGATTATAGATACCGCTTTCACACCTAAGTGTTATTTAGAGGTAGTTTAGAGTTAAGAAGCCTTTAAAATTTCTTTATAGATTCGGCTGTTTGTGTTTTGACACAAACTAAACGATCACCCCAAATTAGTTGCATGTGGGCGCTAAGGCTAAAGGAACCTATACTTATACTTAAATTTATCTTAAAAATTCAGTTTAAACCTTTCAAATTTCTCAATAGATATACCTATAATGACGGATTCGAGTAGAGCACGAAAAATCAACAACTTTTACTTTGTCATGTCCAAAATCGATGTACAACTGGTCAGGCCGATTTCACTACTACAACAAAAAAAAAATATATTCACAAAGGCTATATTCTTCGAATTTGTCATCCCAGTCTAAATGACATTAATATATCTTTGTTTCATGTAATTTTTATTCTCAAACAGCAATAAAGTTGATTATAATTTTTATTGGATTCACTTTTATTTAATGTCCACTTGTGTAACAATTTAATTTAGCGCATTAAATTGAACGGAAACGCGTCTAATTTAGTGAATTGACCACTCAAATGCTCATCTCTCCCAAGCACAGATCATGTGAAGAACATTCTGCAATAAAGACCTACCTGTATGTATGTATGTACAACATACATGTATATTTACCTATAACTTACATCTACCAATACAAATAATTTTATATTATACTCACATGTTGAATGGTCCACTTGACATTATACTGTTACAGGTCCACAACAAAGTGTTGTAGGTGCACCTTCTACAACACACCACCCATAAAATCAATAACATCATCAATGTTATGTTACGGCGAATTACACAGTCATAAAAGCATTCAATTGATACTAAAAACTTCTGTATTGAAGGTTTACATTACACTCAGAGAAAAAAACTGTTAAAGAAATTAAGAATTTTAAGTTTAAAATAATAATGAATCAAGCTAGAAAATAAATAAAATTAATGCAATATAGCTATAATGATATAGCTATAATGACTTTTTGTATGACATTTTTAATTAATTTTGACAAAAATATGTACAATCAAAAATGTACGTTTGTTTTTTAAGCTTCTCGTATACAACGTATACGACTTGACGATTCGAGTAATTTGAGTACGAAACAGAATGCGACTTGCTGAATTTAAAGGTAAACTCTAACACATCTAAAAGAAGTACATACTCGGAAAATGATAAGGTACTGTTGAGTATTAAAAATAATTCCCCATTTATGGCTTTTATGACTGGCCATTATTAGCTAAAAAAAAAATCACTGCAGATGCATTCTTAAAAAATTTGCTGTTAGGAGTAGTTACTGAACAATTTTTTTGTAATAATTTTGGAAGGATTTTAATTTTTATCAATTTGCGTGGAGACAAATTTGATATTTTGGATTATGTAAACAGCTCAAAGGTCCCTTTTAAACCGTTAAGGAAAATGCTTTCAGAAAGCCTTTCGAAAATTTCGATTTTGAATTTTTCTGAAAGAAAGAAAATTTTCTGAAAGCTCTTTTCTGGTTATCACACTATGAAAGCGAAAGTGTTTCTAAAAATAAAAATATATATAGATTAAAACGTATGTATAACGATTCCACAAAATGCTGCTAAAGAAGAGCAATCAAAAACGCGATAGAGCTTTCAAGAAAACGAAAAACTTTCACGAAAAGCTTGAGAAAGCAGAAAGCGTTTACTGAAAGTGATTTGCTTTCTTGAAAACGCTATCAAGAACTAGTCACATATTGAAATGTATTTTTTTAAAGCGTTTTAAGAAAGCAAATCACTTTCAGAAAGTACTTTTCGGGTCGTCACACTATAAAAGTTCTGCTTTCAGAAAGCTTTTTGCTTTCTAAGGGCCAATTTTTTCACAGTCCATTAAAAATTGAATTGTGTCATTTTAACTAATATCACGTTTATTTATTTATTTATTCATCTACAAGCTAAGCTTTACAGACTATTTACAATTTTCATAAAGAAAATAAATACTGTACAAAATGCAATAAAAAAAAAATTATACATTTATGTACATAAAAAGTAAAAATAAGATATAAAATTATTTTAATCAAGAGGCAATAGATTAAATAAGATGTTTTTGAAACGTTCCCTAGAAAAATGCAGGTCTAAAGATAGACAAAATGTTGAAAATTTATCTCAGAGAAGTAAAAAAACACTAAACTTTTGAAGTGACTAATACAAAGATACTTTATTAATTATCAAATAAAGACAAGAAATTAGTTTTTGAAAGAAACTCAAAAAATTTTAGTTCTATTCTTCTTCGTTTTAATTTTACTTCTGAACAGAAATTGTCTTCCGCTGAGGTCCGTTATATTTCTTCTGGAATATTATGGAATTCGATTTCAACTTCCAGTCTAGTTCGCCAGTGTTGGCGTAGTTGACTATGGTAAATTCAGATTGGAGTTACTATTTTTTTCAGCTTCCGTTTTGGCGTTGCTACTTTTCGCAACAGTTCCCCCCGGTACGAGAATTCCCGGTAGGGTTGTTGTTGTACCACCATCTTCTTTATAAACTTCTAGCTTCGCCAATTTAACTGCAGGCCGCTCCAAAACTCCAATGTTGGTCTGAACTGTAGCGCTGCGAACTTGTCCATCAGTTGACGTCTTCACGGCAATCACCCTTCCTTTCGGATAATTGTTTCTAGGAAGTATAATTGGCCGCTTTGTGTCGATGTTAATAAAAACAGCTGCATCCAGTCTTCCGTTCACTCGTAGAAGTTGATGTTCGTCCAAGTATGGTGAAAGTCTTCTTATAGAACTTGAGGCATTAACTCGCGGTGGTAAATTATTTGAGTTTTTATTTGATTGCTTTAGACTTATTAGTTCTTCATTATACACGTCCATTTGAGCTGTTCTGAATAATATTATCTCAGCTTCTTTTAATTCTTCACATGATAAAATTCCAGTAGTTGAAAAATTAGGCTGTAGCTTTAGTTTTATGTTTAGGAATCTATACACGTATGCTATGGTTCTAAGCAGTCTGTTCCATTGTGAGAATCTTTTCAAGTCAATGAATGGTTGTGACGATTGATGCACACACAAGAGTTCTTCAGCTACTTCTCTCTTTGGTGAAACATCCTCTGGCCACTCATCTTCCTCTTGTAATAAGAAATTTGGACCACTAAACCATCGCTCCTCGAACTCCAGCTTAGGTGGTCTTGTCCATTTAGTGGCGTCATCAGCAACATTTAATTTTGATGGTATATACCGCCAATTCCCGCCTTTATCAGTGTCTTGTATTTCTGCTACTCTGAATGCCACGAACTTGTTGTATCGATGAGGATTTCCCATTATCCAACCCAACACCGTCTTAGAATCAGTCCAGAAATATATTTTACTTATGCTTGTTGACAATTCATCAGAAAGTTTTCGGGCGAATCGGCAACCCATGACGGCTGCATCCAGTTCTAGCCTCGGAATCGATCGCAGTTTTATAGGGGCAACCTTCGTTTTTGCTCCTAAAAGTGTGCATTCAATTTGGGTTCCGCTGCTTACTCGAATGTACGCTACAGTTGCACAAGCTTGTTCCCCTGCGTCCATGAAAATATGAAGATGTACAGTAGCTCCATTCCAATTCGGAAGATGTTTCAACAGGCATATTGGTATGCGACATGTTTCAACTTGTGGAAGTACCTTAAGCCATATCTTCCAAGCTTCAAACTGCTCATCATTAATCGGAACGTCCCAATCGATTCGGCTGCGCCAGATTTCTTGTAGCAAAATCTTGAGATAAACCAAGAAATGTGCAATTAAACCTAACGGATCATAGATGGACATGAGGATGCGAAGAATCTCTCTTTTCGTTGGACGGCGTTCCCCTTTCAACACACTTTGGTTGCCTTTGTTGTATCGCAAAGAGAAGGTATATTCGTCACTCTTCAGAACCCACCACATACCAAGTACTTTCTCCATAGAAGAACCTGCGTCCGGGTTCAAATCAAAACATTCGTCAGTAGGTTTGGTATTAAGCGCCTTCATTACCAGCGAGGAATTGGATTTCCAATTTCTGATTTCAAAGCCCGCTTTAGAATGAATTGTTGTGACTTCCTTTGCTAACTGTAAAGCTTCAGCTTCGCTGTCTACGCTTTCCAAAAAATCATCAACGTAATGACTTTCTACGATACTTTTCACGGCTCTTGGATAATCGTCTTTATGTTTCAGTGCATTACGATTCTTTATATATTGTGCGCAGCTGGGGGAGCAGGTAGCGCCGAAAGTCATAACTTGCATCACGTAGGTGTCCGGTTCATCATTCACTTTGTCTCGCCAAAGAAATCTTAAAACGTGTTGATCCTTTTCAGGAATTTTAACCTGGTGGTACATTTCTTTGATGTCACCGCAAATACATATCTTCTTCTCTCTGCTACGAATCAGAACACCTAGAAGCGATGCATTCCAGTCAACTCCTTTCATCAGTAGCGTATTTAAGGAGACCCCATCAACCATGGCCGCAGCATCCCACACAATCCGTATCTTTCCCGGTTTATTTGGATTACGAACCGGAAAAATTGGCAGATACCAAACCCTGTCATGGTGTTGTTTCAGCTCTTCAGTGGTCAGCTTTCGAATATATTTTTTCTGTTCATAATCTTTTATTTGTTGTTTCACATTTGTTTTTAGCTGCTGGTCACCATCCAAACGTTTTTCAAGACATCTCATCCGTCGCAACGCCATCGGTTTGCTATCTGGCAATTTAAACTTTTCATATCGCCACAAGAGTCCAGTTTCGTATCGGTTCTCTAAATGGGTCGTAGTTTTGCTCAGGATACATCTGGCTCGATCTTGTTCTTTTATATTTTTGAAGTCACAAGGCTCTACTATTCCCAAGTTGTCTACTGAGATGAACTCTTTAACCATTTCGTGAAGCTTCATGTCTGCGGCTTTTTGACATTCACAGATTTGATGACTATTGTCGAAGTTATTTGCTTCTTTAATTTCTTCCTTGTCGAACATCGAGAATATCGTCCAACCTAGTCGACACTTCGCTGCTATTGGATCAACTTCAGAGGCCTCTAATATTTTTGTAGGTACCGCAACATGCCAGTTTCGAAGCCCAATCAATATACCAGGATTCGCATTTACGTAAGAGGTCACTGGCAAATTCTTCAGATGAGAATATCTCTTAGCTAAGTACTTATAATCCAATGACTGCGTTGGTAAGTTGAGTTTTTTGACGGTTCGTACGTTTTCCATTCTGTACCTCTGAGCATTTTCGTGAATTCCAGATATATTCACATCGACCACTCTCGAATGTTGTTCCTGCCTTGAAATAGTGCCACTCCATTTTAAACACAGTGGTGAATTTTCTCCTTCCAATCCTAGCTGGTTAGCAATCTCCTCATTCAATAAGGTACTAGAGGATCCTTCATCTAGAAATGCATAGGTGTTAATTTGAATGCTATTGTGAGACAGGAGCACGGGTATAATTCTAAAATGTATCGAAGTAAATACAGAATGAATCATACTTAATTCACTGTTGCTTTTATTGCTGCCAGCCGGTTGGTTGGGATTATGCAACAAAGGATGATGTTTTTTGTCACAATTAATCTCTGTGCATGCAATTGGTGCCCAGCATTTGAGCGGATGCCTTTTCTGACACTGTCTACAGAGATTATTTTTTCGTAGTAAGTCCCACCTGTTGGCAATATCGCATCCAAGAAATTGTTTGCAGACTGAAACAGCATGACAGTCTTCGTGGCACACTGGACATTTCTTAAGGCCAACATTCGGTGGCCGTTTATTCGATTTTCTTGATGTGTCAGCGTGCACGTAAAGCTCTTCTTTTTTATTCCTGTTCTTATGTTGATGCTCTTTGGTACTAAACCATGACATTGATGGCTTCGCATTGCATATATCAGCAGCTACATCTTTAAGCCAGTCACCAAGTACACATATGTTGTCTATATCAATTTCGGATCGCTTATGAGTAGCCCAATTCAGTTGTAGTGTAGGCGGCAACTTGTCGACAAGCTCAGTCATCAGATTTGGATTTTGCATATAGTTCTGAAGCCCTGCTTGTTCCATTGTAGCACACAGATTTCTCACAGCAACCGCATATTCAATAATCGTTTCCATGCGTTCGATTTTAGGTGACGTCATTCTTTGAATTTTTTCCATTTAGTGCTTCATTATAATCTCTGGCCTACCAAAATATTGTCTGAGTGTATCGATGATCTCAGGAACACAGCCAGCTGATGTCAATAAAGCTTCGACGACATCTCTCGCTTTTCCTCGCACGCAGCGTTGCAGACGCATCAAATTTTCATTTTTTGTGAAACCACACGCTTCAGTAGTTTGTTGGAAACTGCTGATGAACACAGGCCATTCACCTGGTTTCCCAGACAAAATAGGTAGATCCTTAGCGACAACATGTCTTGAAGCGATTTGATGCGATGATAAACAAACAGCTTCGCAAGATGCAGAGGGCTCATATATTTTGCTGAAGTGCTGCTCTTCCTTATTCTTTATTGGCAATTTGCCCAAGTTCTTTTCGACGACGTTATTATGAAAAACATTAAATTTTGACTTACCGCACGGTTGAATATTTTCCTGTTGGGTAGTCCTTTCCAAATCGTCGTCTGACATCTCGTCCAAAAGAGCGTGGCGCCTTGCAAGCAACTCTTGTTGTTTCTGTAGAAGAAGCTCTTCCGCCTCCAGCATTCGCATCTTGATCCTGATCCTTTCAGATCGTGTTTTGGAATGGGCTGATGCTATGATTGATGTTCGCCTCTGTGGTTGTTGTTCGGTTTGCGGGTGCAGGCAAACAGCGCATTTCCAATCATCGATCGCGGCAACTTCATCACCAACCTCAGCAAATTGATAGTGGATCCACTTTTTGCACATTGTGCACTCCACCATTCTGTCCTCAGTGTAGTCTGCATTGCAGACAGGACACTTTTGTCCCACCACTGTTTTGGTCGACGTAGACATTATTTAAATTTATAAATTAAAATTTTTTGAGAATGTTGAAAATTTATCTCAGAGAAGTAAAAAAACACTAAACTTTTGAAGTGACTAATACAAAGATACTTTATTAATTATCAAATAAAGACAAGAAATTAGTTTTTGAAAGAAACTCAAAAAATTTTAGTTCTATTCTTCTTCGTTTTAATTTTACTTCTGAACAGAAATTGTCTTCCGCTGAGGTCCGTTATATTTCTTCTGGAATATTATGGAATTCGATTTCAACTTCCAGTCTAGTTCGCCAGTGTTGGCGTAGTTGACTATGGTAAATTCAGATTGGAGTTACTACTTTTTTCAGCTTCCGTTTTGGCGTTGCTACTTTTCGCAACACAAAACGTATTAAAACATCTGATAGATCTAGAGATAGGTTCATTCCTTCCATAATTTGTTCGATGCTGTTGTTGAAAAAGAGAATGTTTTTCCCTAAGTGATCTAGCCGGGGCATAAATACGAATAAGAGATAGAAGTGGAGGGTAAACTATATGATAACATATCACATCTAAGAAGGGGAAACATCGCAACGCATTTTCCTAAATATATATTTAGTGAAACGCCTTTGAACGTTTTCGATTCGAACAGAATGTACTTTGTAAGTTGGATTCCAAATAATATCGGCATACTCAAGAATAGATTAACTAACGCTATAGAAAGAGATATGAGAGTATGGTGATCGGGAAAATCTTTACTATTTCTTTTAATAAAGCCAACCAATGAATTAGCTTTTGCAAGAATATAATCGATATGTGAGTTAAAAGTCAGTTTTGAATCGATGATAACACCAAGATCCTTAATCTGGTCAACTCTTTTTAATTGAGATTGATTGAGGTGGTAATCAAAATTATAACTTGAAAAACTTCTGGAAAAAGTTATGACATTGCATTTATTTATATTTAGTTTAAGGCAGTTTACTTCACACCAATGAGAAAGTTGGCTTAAATCATGTTGAACTTTCAAGCAATCTGTAGGGTGTATTATTTTAAGAAGGAGTTTCATATCATCAGCATATATTAAACATTGACTAGACTTAATTTTTGATACGATGTCATCAATAAATATTATGAACAGCAGAGGCCCAAGATGACTGCCCTGGGGCACACCAGATGTGCAAATTATAGATCTCGATAACTTGTTTTCGAAAGCTACTCGCTGAGTTCTGCCAACTAAGAATGAAGCAATCCAATTCAGCATTGTTGAGTGAAACCCAAAACGTTCAAGCTTCTTAAGAAGAATACAATGACAAACAGAATCAAAAGCTTTACTGAATTCGGTATATATTGCATCGACTTGATATCCGTTTTCGATAGCATTAGATACACAAGAAGTAAAAATCACAAGATTGGAAGTTGTTGACCGACCAGAGACAAATCCGTGTTGATTTTCAGATAATTGTTCCTTTATTTGAATTTGCAATTTGGATTTAACGATCGACTCAAAAACTTTAGGAATTGAGGAAAGTTTACAGATACCTCTATAATTTTCAACATTATTTTTTGATCCAGATTTAAAAATTGGGATCAAAAAGGATGATTTCCATTCCTCAAGAAAGATTCCAAAACTAAGTGATTTATTGAAAATAATAAGTAGTGGTAAGGAGATTGACTGAAAACATTCTTTAAGAATTATGACAGGTATTCCATCGGCACCGCGCTTAGGGTTTGATTTCAGATTACAAAGTGCATTTTCAACATCAAAAATGTCAAGTTTCATAATTCCAATATCAACTTTATTTATATTAGATGTTGAATTAGTATACACAGATTGGAAAAATGAGGCAAATAAATCTAGTATTTGATCCACGTCGTTTGACTCAATATCATTGCAAAACATAGTTTTTGGTATCCCTGCAGATTCTTTTTTAATGTTAATAAAAGACCAAAAACACTTGAAATCAAATTAAAGTTTGCTTTCATTCAATGTAATTTTTATACAGGAATTTACTTAAAACCTCAAACTCTTTCCTATGAAAGCAAAAAAGATTGTAGTCGGGTGAACTAAGAGTTTTTTGTATCTAGCATGGGCTTTATTTTTAACATTTTTAAGTTAACTAGCTGATTATTGTACCAAGGTGGTTTTGACAATTTTCTTTTAGATAAGCATGGAACAAACCTGGAAAAAGAGTTTTTTAAAATGTTAGCAAAGGAAAAAAAAACATTTCTTGGGCGTTAAGATGTTTTAATACGTTCTCCCAATCAAAATCACTTAAGTAATTGTTAATACCTGAAAAATTTGTTTTTGAAAAGTTGAAAGATTGCTCAAAACTGAAAACAGGTTCCAAAAATGTGAAACATCTCATTTTAATGAGTATTTGATTATGGTGAATAGAGTTTTTTAATAATTGAGAAGGTGCTTCAAAAACATCGGTTTTAAAATCATCATTACAGACGAAAACTAAATCAAGAATTTTACCAAGGGAGTTTAAGATTGGATTTATTTGTACAAAATTTAACGAATATAAATGATCAATGAATTCAAATTCAAAATTTTTTTTCATGTTACAAGGTATTTATATTTTGATCCGGACCAGGTCCAAACAATATCACTAAGGTTAAAGTCACCAAGAACACAAATATTATTAGAAACATTACACAAGTTAAAAATAAAGTCAATATTCTTAATATGATTTAAGTATATATCTAAACCACTATTAGGTGGTACATAACTAACAATAAAATAAATAACGAGGCACAAAATTGCTCAACATCGGTAGCTGGTAAATCAATTTGTTTAACGGCAAATGATAAACGAGTTGCAATCAAAACTCCACCGCCACGATCAGCAGCTAATTTACAACGATCAGCACGAAAAACGTTGTAAAGATTATTGTTAAATATATCAGTTGACAAGATTCCATCAAATAGCCAGGTTTCAGTTATAATTATGTGATTGACTTTAGTTCTTAGACCACTGGAGTTATGGTAATATATATCTAAATTGTTGCTGGTACGTTCTTTAACAGAAGATGTAACGTTGTCCTCATTAACCTGAGAACAAGACACTATACGTTTTTTGGAATGAAGATAAATGGTCGAACTATAACTCCATTAGGCCAAAAATCCGCACTGAAGACTAAATCGACAAACTCGATTGGTACACTGAGTTTAAAATTTGCAAATCTAGCACTACGCTTTTTATCTTTAGGCTTGTTGAGTAAGAAAAAGGAAAAACCCGATGAGTTGACTTTTAAATTCGATAAGGTATAGGATATAATTTCATCACTAGTGGTTTTAGGATAAAAATTCGAGATATGAAACCATTTGATTTTATGCATTACCTTGATGTTACGGTATTGTGATTTATTGCCAACAACACCAGGTGGTTTAATGAAATTGAAACCATTATCCAAACCAGATTTTGTAGATGGAGCAGCATCATTCTTATGAACATCGATTGGCAATTCACCAAGAGTTTTAGTAGGTGTACCAACTCCAATAGTATTAATGTTGTTAGATTTGGCAACTTTATTAACGTCTGCCAGAAATGGAATGGTTTCATCAACAGCACGAACAGAACCGTCATCAGTTTCTTTTTGAGTATCGACACCAGGCGCAGACGCACGGGGGAAAAATTTCGGGGGGGGGGGGGTTTAAACCGAAAACTCAAAATTAAGAGTGAAATTGTATGGCGAGGAATTTAAATTCATACCCCCCCCTGCGTTCGCGCCTGATCGACACCACTAAAAAGAATATTATCTGGATCTTTTGGGGGTTTTTCAGCATCCATATCCGTATAAGCGGTAGAATCATCAGCAACAAAACACTGTTTAGGAACATCAGCAACAACAGACACACCAGAAGTACCAGCAACATCAACACCAGCAACAATAACATCAGCAACATCCAAACCGTCGATTTCAACATTCTCTACAGTGCAGGTAGGACCAGCAACACTTGCAGCAATTAAAAAATGCTGCTCCCCTGAACCACTATTCTCAGTTATTCAAGAATTCTCCTCTATGTATGAGCACATTATTTTAGTTGGGGATTTTAATGCAGATCTACTGAAAGTTGATACTAGATCTAATCAATCAATCTAATCAATTGCGTCATCAGGACTTACTGTTGTCAATAAATATCCTACTCGCTTTGGACGTAATACAGGACCTAGTCTACTTGATTTAATTGTTGTTTCAGATCCATACAGTGTTCTACTAAATGACCAACTTTCGATTGATGGAATTTCTGACCATGATATAGCCTTTTGTACATACAATATTGAACTTGTGCGAACTACTATCCCAACAATTTTTGAATTTCGAGATTTTAAATCCATTGACAATAATGCACTTCAGCTTGAAGCAGGTTTAGTGGGTTGGAATAGGTGTCAGTATTTCTCAAACATCAACGATAAGATTGGCTTCCTCCAGAATTTATTAAACGTTTTATTTAATGATCATGTTCCCTTGAAGTCTGTGGTAGTGCGTAACATTAAATGTCCCTGGTTCACGGTTGAAGTTCCAAATGCAATACACAAACGCAGAAAGCTTTATCATAAATGGAAACTTTATAAGACTAGTTATTTTTGAAAGTCATACTGCGAAGCACGAAATAAAACAATTTTCTTGATCAGGAGTGCTAAAAGAAGATTTTTTTTTTTTTTTTATTATTTATTAAACTCTACATAAATGTACAGAGAAATACTTAAAGCTAGTAGCTACCAGGGCTTTTAGCTGGAGGTAAGGAAAAAAAAATGTAGAAATATGTAGTCTAAAAAATATAGTAAAACTGTTCAACGGCGGGGGCGGTCAAAAGAAGCAAGAACAGAAGTTCAAGCCTCTCCCGGCCGCCCCCGCAGAAGAACAATATTTATAAAAATTTATATATTGTTTGTAAGGTTTAGTATTTTTAATAGTTTATATACGTTTTTAATATTTTGTTCAGAAGGAACCAAAAGAAGATTTTTAAGGTTTTTGTTAAATAATTTGGAACTTATTTCATTAACTTTTGTGCAATCAGATGTTAAATGAGTAATGGTGATCTGGAGATTTAGTTGGCAGAGGTTACAAGTAGGCGGGGGTTCCTTGTTGAGTAGGTAACTGTGGGTGAGCTGGGTTTGTCCGATTCTCAATCTGATGAAACTTTTATTCATGGATGCAGTGGTAGTTGTTGGGTAGGTAGAAGGGTTATGGTTTTGGTTGATGGAAGTGTAGTGATGATGGTATTGGGACCACTCTAATGCTTTTTGTTGCTGCCAGTAGGACATCGTCAGTATAAGTATGTCTTTTTTGGTAGGATGATAATGCGAAATTTCCTGACTGTTGCTTTTGGAAACTGTTTTGGCTTCTTGATCGGCATGTTCATTCCCTTTGACTCCGATATGAGCTGGTACCCAGAAAAGTTTTAAGCGGTTTCCTAGTTTGATTATGTTATCTCTTGTTTTGCTGATAATAGTTGACCGGTTGTTTACGTTTTGAATTGCCGTTAGAGTTGAGAGGCTGTCAGTGCATATCACCGTATTTTTTTTGGAAATAGCTGCAATTTGTGTAGCTTTTAAAATTGCTAACGCTTCAGCAGAAAAAATTGAAAAGTAGAACGGTAGTTTTTCTGCAGAAACGAGGTGATTGTTTGCATCCACAATTGCGAAGCCCGTGCCTTCTTCGTTCTTAGATCCATCAGAGAAGAGGATAACCCAATGGTTTTCGATGTATACATTGATTAACTCGTGAAATTGTTGGAGATATACTTCCTTTGGAGTTGAATCTTTTTTGTATCTGGCGAGCTGTGTGTTGATTGAATCTCGTAATAATAGCCAGGGCGGGTGCTTCTCTATATCGAGTTTTTTAACATTTTGTCTGAGGCCTATTTTATTAGCAAACATTAAAGCGTTGTAGAGGGCTGAGGGTGTTTTGGGAACTTTGGAACGGCTTAGGATTTTTGCTGCGTCGGGGAGGATCGGGGAACTAAATGAATTGTAGATTTTACCAACTAGTCTTGAAGTAAGAATATCTCTCCTCTCTTCGATTGAAGGAAAACCTCCTTCAGCGAGCATATTTTTTATCGGGCTCGTTCTAAAAGCCTTAAGGCTGGCTCTTATAGCTGCGTGGTAAGACGAGTTTAGGAGTTGAAGATTAGATTTAGCACACTTTCCATATATTACTAAGCCGTAATCAATTTTTGATAGTATAATTAATTTAGTTACATTAACAAGGGTATTAATATGGATTAAACTGTTCTTAGAAGCTAAGTATCTAACAATATTAAGCCTGGCAGCTAGTTTAATTTTTAATGCTAAACAATGTTCCTTAAAATTAAATTTACAATCGAATATAATGCCAAGTATATTTAACTTATTGACAGTAGGAATTACAATATTATTGAAGTCTACAACTGGACAAGAGCATGATAGTTTTCTACAAATATGCAGAAGTTTGCATTTGGATAAAGAGATTGAAGCACCCGACTGGGAGCACCAAAGATTGATGCGTTCAAGAATTTCCTTGAAGATAGTTATTGTACGAATATTTTCGTTGAGCTTTGATAGCAAGTAGACGTCGTCAGCGAGCCAAACAACAAAAAAACTTTGGTCAAACTTCTATTGGGATAGGAAAATACAATGTTTCTAACAAAACACCAGATCCAAATGAACTAAACGATGCATTTGTATTAAGTACTGTTACTGACACAAGCTTTTTACCTAACAATCTAAATATATTTAAACCGGATGTGGAATTCGAATTCGAAGTTGTACGTGAAATTGATGTTGTTAATAGTATTCGACACATCAAATCTGCCGCTGTGGGTGAGGATGGAATACCTATTTCTTTTATAAAAATAATTTTCCGCACATTTAAGGACCCCTCATTGATGTGATTAATTTTTGTATCATGTCCTCTTGTTTTCCTGATAGCTGGAAAGTAGCCAAGGTCGTTCCTGTGGCAAAAAACGCAAACCCAAATACTTGTACGGATTTTCGCCCAATTAGTATTTTACCATGTCTTTCCAAGGTTTTTGAAAAAATTCTTGAAAGGCAAGTGAATGGTTACCTTGACCAACACAGTCTTTTATCCCCTTATCAGTCAGGTTTTAAGACCTAAGCATAGTTGTGAAACCGCTATCGTTAAAGTTTTAGATGATATTAGACTGAATTTTGACTCGGAAAACGTGACCATTCTATGCCATCTTGATTTTTCAAAGGCTTTTGACAGTGTTAACCACAACATTCTGTGTCAGGAACTTAAGGCCTACTTTGGATTTAGTGATAGAGCATCTTGTCTAATACATAACAATCTAAACAAAAAGTGGTAGTTGGTGGAAATTTTTCTGAATATAAAAATTTACTTGCAGGAGTACCCCAAGGATCTACTATGGGTCCTCTACTGTTCTGCATGTATATTAATGACTTTGTAAAAAATTGTTCAAATGTTCACATACATTTATATGCTAATGATGTACAAATTTATCTTTCTAGATCAATTGGTCTGGTGGAAGATTTAGTGTGCCGAATTAATCATGACTTATCTGCTATTTTGAAGTGGTCTATCTCGAATGGACGTCTAAATGTCAATCCATTATTATTTCTAAAAAAATTCGACTCTGGAATTGTTCCAGAGATTTATCTTGGGGACACTCAGATTAATTTTGTTGATAAGATTGCTAGTCTTGTAGGGCAAATATATATAATGGCTTACGCAAACTTTGGCTGTGTTCCAGCTTTACACCAGTTAACACAAAGCTTAAGCTAATTAAAACGTTGCTCTTGCCTTTTATAACTTATGGTTCAGTTATTTACTGTAAGCTTGATTCCCTTTCATATCATAAGCTTTTGGTTGCCTTTAATGATAATAAAAGATATGGTTTTGGCATTCAACGTCACGAACACATATCGCATCTTCATAAAAAAGTCCTTGGTTGCTCGTTTCAACAATTTTTAGAAATTAGATGCTGCATATTCACGCACAAAATTATCCAAACAAGAACTCCATTTTACCTGTATGAAAAACTACAACAAGCTAGCTCAGTTAGAACCTTGAACCTTATCACACCTTTAGCAGTGTTTCTGAACTCATCGCGTCTTTCTTCGTCCATGCAACCCGACTTTGCACTAGGAACACTCTCCCAACAGTAATTAAGCAGATAATATCAGTTGCAAAATTTAAAAACATGATCTTTGATTACTTTTCGAACAGCAGTGTGCACATTTGACTTATTTATTTATTATTTTTATATCATTTATAGACTTTTCAAACATAAAAAAAAAAACAAAAATTAAAAAAAAAAAATAAAAATAATAAAATAAAACAAAAACAAAAACAATAAAAAAAACAAATATATAGTATTAAGTGGATATTAGGCTTAGCATAAACTTGTTATAATCATAAATTAAAATCCTTTATTGTGTATTTATATACCTATTTATTTATTTATTTATTTTTTTAAATGTTATTCAATTGTAAATGTTAAATCTGTAAATATTTTTTTTCTTTTTTTTTAACAAATCTATAACTATTTTTCACTTATTTTGTGTACTATAAAAGACCAACTTGTCTTACTTGTACTTCCGTTGCGCTTTAATAAACTTAAACTTAAACTTAAACTTAAGCTTAAACTTAAACTTAAACTTAAACTTTAACTTAAACTTAAACTTAAACTTAAACTTAAACTTAAACTTAAACTTAAACTTAAACTTAAACTTAAACTTAAACTTAAACTTAAACTTAAACTTAAACTTAAACTTAAACTTAAACTTAAACTTAAACTTAAACTTAAACTTAAACTTAAACTTAAACTTAAACTTAAACTTAAACTTAAACTTAAACTTAAACTTAAACTTAAACTTAAACTTAAACTTAAACTTAAACTTAAACTTAAACTTAAACTTAAACTTAAACTTAAACTTAAACTTAAACTTAAACTTAAACTTAAACTTAAACTTAAACTTAAACTTAAACTTAAACTTAAACTTAAACTTAAACTTAAACTTAAACTTAAACTTAAACTTAAACTTAAACTTAAACTTAAACTTAAACTTAAACTTAAACTTAAACTTAAACTTAAACTTAAACTTAAACTTAAACTTAAACTTAAACTTAAACTTAAACTTAAACTTAAACTTAAACTTAAACTTAAACTTAAACTTAAACTTAAACTTAAACTTAAACTTAAACTTAAACTTAAACTTAAACTTAAACTTAAACTTAAACTTAAACTTAAACTTAAACTTAAACTTAAACTTAAACTTAAACTTAAACTTAAACTTAAACTTAAACTTAAACTTAAACTTAAACTTAAACTTAAACTTAAACTTAAACTTAAACTTAAACTTAAACTTAAACTTAAACTTAAACTTAAACTTAAACTTAAACTTAAACTTAAACTTAAACTTAAACTTAAACTTAAACTTAAACTTAAACTTAAACTTAAACTTAAACTTAAACTTAAACTTAAACTTAAACTTAAACTTAAACTTAAACTTAAACTTAAACTTAAACTTAAACTTAAACTTAAACTTAAACTTAAACTTAAACTTAAACTTAAACTTAAACTTAAACTTAAACTTAAACTTAAACTTAAACTTAAACTTAAACTTAAACTTAAACTTAAACTTTAACTTAAACTTAAACTTAAACTTAAACTTAAACTTAAACTTAAACTTAAACTTAAACTTAAACTTAAACTTAAACTTGAACTTGAACTTGAACTTGAACTTGAACTTGAACTTAAACTCAAACTTAAAAATAAACTAAAACTTTTGTCTTTAAGGAGAGAAAGTTTATTTGTTCTATTGTTTGAATCGATGGTATTTGGTTTACTTTTAGATCGGGTTGTAACGCGGGGGGGGTTAGATGATGTGGGATTTTGAGAGAAATTCAGCATATCAAATGAACTTTTGATTTCTATGAAGAAAGATAAAAGATCACTGATTTTAGGAATGCATGCCCAAATTGATAATTGTTTGCACGAATCAAATTTCCAAAATTAATTATCAATAGAATTTAATGCGGCAATGCTAGATTCACTCAATTCTAAGTTGAATACAATTTGGCAAATACCGCAGCAGATTGAATTTACTTTAGGAACCATGTCCATTACATAAAAAGCAGATAAATATTCAGACTGATTATAACAAAAAAAAGCTTACTGTCTACAACAAAGGTTGGAACTGAAATATAAAATTGTCATTAAAAACACTTCATTTATGTTTGATTCATTCACTCGCCTTTAGTTAACTGGCTCGCTTTAAATTACTGCTTTAAATTTATATGATTTTTAAAAATATCCTTGGGATTTTTATTTTATTTTGACTGATGAACTATCAATTTAGCACTAAATCAAGTTTAAAAAAACGTCTGTTTGTTACTCTCAATTAGCGTTGACAGTCAGTTTTGTATTTGCTTATTTTATTTTGTAATCTCAAAGTGTGATTTGAATAAATAAATAAATAAATTTGAATAAAACCGGCAAAATTGAAAAAAAAAAAACCCTTTTGGTGGGAATACAACTTATACCTACTTTTCGAAATATTTTTAGTACACTGAATAAAAATTCAGCACTTAAATAATTTCTTTAGGTGTTTCGCTATATTGCAATGAAAAATCGTTGCGAAACAGTTTACTCCACATTAATATTGAAGAATTTCAAAAACCAAACGATATAGGGTAATTTTGAGATCTGATTTGTATTCGATTGCTTTTTTTTGTTTTCCACATCGCACTTTATGATTACAAAAAAAAAGCAAACAAAATATCGTCTGTCAACGCTAATTGAGAGTGAATAAAAGGAAACAGTTCGTTAACTCTCTATTATAGCTAAATATCCCCCTTAAAAAGTGGATTTTGTCGTTTTAGCTAAAACCAATTTTAAATTAATTAAACAATTAGTTAATAGAGGAAACTTCATTTTAAATCGTCAAAGGAGGACGTATAAATACAAATATTTAAAATCGATCGATTTCTAGTTTTCAATAGCGAATTTAAATTTAATGGAAAGCGAATAAATTAGGCCTAAAATTACTTTCCTTTCAGTGTGCGACGAAACCTTAAAACGTTGAAATTAGAAAAAGACATTAAACTATTTCAAATGCTTTTTTGGCACCACCACCTGATGTAGCACCCTATCAATATATCCAATTAAGTGACTCTTTTTTAACAATAACCTAAGAATATCCTTAAATTTTTCGCAAATTATCTAATTTTTAACCTGACTATTGAAAAATTGGCCCTCAAAGATTTAAAAATTGTCAGTATTTTTAACCGATCTAAACTTTCTCTTTCAAAAAGAATGTTAGGCATTCTCTTATCACATATAACAGGGGCTGTTTTAAGTGGTAGTTGTTATGTTTTCTGGTAGTTGCTATTTAAAATTGGTAGCTCTAAATCACGTTTCTGGTAGTTGTTATTAAACACTTCATTCTTTCTTCGGCTTAAAAACAAAGTACTTCTACAAATGTCAATTTTCAATAACCCAGTGTAGGCAAGAATATTTGCTGCCTACTCTAATTTGGAACGATGTATCATTGTTCATATTTGTTAGGATTATCAAAGTACAGAAAACATTTTCAACTTTTATCTGATCTCAACATTTTTAACGTATATAACCTACCGGCACAAAATAAGCGCACTTGGTTGTGTTGCCTCAATGGCTTCACATGCACTTTCAATTGAAAGTCAAACAGCAACCTAAATGTTTGTCCGCCGTATTTATGATTTTTGAACAATTTATTTTTCTATTACTCAAATGCGTCAACAAATTTCAGCATCAGCCTTTTGACACCAAAAGTGAGGAATTTGTAAAAAAAAATTCAAATTTTAATTACAAAAATATGCATGGCATCAGTTTTGGCTACAGTATAATGATTTCTGTGAGAATAAACTCATATTAGGGGTATTCTTGCAAGCGCGTAAAATCCAGATGAACCTGAGAAACCAGAAAATTTTATCTCGGCAGAAATGAACTGTTAGAATTTGTAAGGGAAACATAATCTGCAAAACAGATTTTATCTCACGAATTTGCTGCGCAAAGTACAGAAATAATCCTGATACACTGGGATAAGTCATTTTTGACGTTTAATTTAATTATTTCCCACGTTTACGCAAATATTTTTAAGGGGGTGTTCATGTAAACATCTTGCAGAAAGTTATATTTTTCTAGAAAGAGGGAAATTATATCGTTGCATGAATACCTTTATTGAATCGCTTTTCCAAAAATGAATTATTTTTGAATTCATATTTGGCGCATTTTATTGGAAAGTATTTAAGATAGCGCGGTAAAATTATACCATCCCTCAGTAAGAACAACAAAATTAAGAAAGTGTCGATAAAACAGCCAACCGGTAGACGGGCTACGTCTGAAAAAACTGTTAAAATCGGAACGATTTATTTTTTGATAGTTCTGATTTTTTCTTAAAACAGTCCCTGATATATAAGTTGTTGCTCGAGCTACGAAATCAATAAAAATGTATAACTTTACTTTGAAACAAAATACTTTGAAAAAGTACAAAGATACTTAAAATTGGTAAGAAACTGACTGAGTTGGAGAGCATTGAGTATCCTAAAGAAAATATTAAATGTTAATTCTTTTGTTGATTTATTTTGGGATCAGAAAACAATGTAAGCTTTTTTCTTTTTTAATTAATAAGGAATAACCAAAAAATATGTTCATTCCCTCAAAAATAATTTAAATATGATGCGGCTTGTAAAGGGAACGTTTTTTAAAAATAACATATCATCCATTTAAATTTAAAACCTTTAAAACAATATACTCATTTTTTAAACGAAAAACAAAAATATTTACAGCAAAAATATTAATAGGTGTGTTTTGTTTGTCCTAAAGTCAAGACTATAAGTCTTAAAAAATATTTTAATACCACCTACCAAACAACAACACTTTATTCTGAATACAAAACATTCGATAGAATCTAATGAAAAATAAAACAAAATGCTATAGCAACGAGACTATCGCAAGCCTGGTTGAGTATCCAGTCTTACGATAGCCTCGTTGCTATAGAATTTTATTTTATTTTTCAATAAAATATTTTCTATACACACTAAACAGTTGTTGTTTTGTAGTTTATAGTAAAATATTTTTTAAGACTGTATAGTCTTGGCTCTAAGTTGAAACAAAACACGCCTATCGTAAAAACAATATTTGTACTTTTTACAAATTAAAAACACCAACAAATGAAAAAAAAAGGTTGCTCACGACATCTAAGCACCATTTTAAAATTCTGAAAAAATCGGGTCATGGTTTGGGCCCAAAAGAGCCCTTTGGTCCACCCTATAATTAACTACTTATAGTATTAAATTTAAATTTATTGTAAAATAAAAAAAAATCAATCAATATTGTCTGGTCCCACCAATTTCAAATTCAAATTTATTTCTTCTTCAGTGAAATCGTGTTACATGGTAGAATACTTTTAACATATAGATTAGAATACATTGATTCTTAGCAACTAAAGGTTTTTTGAAAATTTTGAGTGAAACAACAACAACTAAGTGTTCTACCACCAAGTTATTTGGCTGAAGTTATAGCTATTTCAAGAGTGCAACCCCGATCATCTTTGTGTGGTGCTGAGTCTTAATATGTTCATTTTTATTTGAAAAGCTTTGCCCGTCATGGAGATTGACATCAACTTTGACTGGAATTCGGAAGCCGACGGCCTACCCATCGCGCTACCGAAGCCACATGTCAAGCTCCATCTCAGTGCAGGTTTTGTTGCTTATCAAATGCATTTGAACGACTAGCATTTTTATTAGGGCACACAAGCTTGCTGTTGTCACATTCGGTTTCTTTCTTTTTTCTCCGTACCCGATTTTTAAATAGAAAAAAAAAAACTCCATGGATGCAAAACCAAACAGTGTCTTATTACACAAAAAACAGAATACCTACACAGGCCAAAAACAGCGCATGCGCAATACAAATGACAGCTGTGTTCATCAACCTTGTTGATTTCTTTCCATTTGAGTCGGGTTACGTTCGGGTCAGCAAAAGTTGAAAGACTCTGTTTATTTACACGTCCACTTCAACTAAACATTGTTGTTTTCAGCACTGTTGATATACACAAATCAACATAATGTGGACGCTGCTTTAGAGCTACAGAATATAGCTGTATCATCAGCAAAAAAGGCATTTTAACAGTGTAAGTTTCTAAACAAATCAGCAATATACAAGTTGTATAAAAGTGGCGATAAGGCTGAACCTTGTGGAACGCCCGCTTTTATGGAAAACAGAGGAGGTGAATCGGAAAAAATTTTGAGATAAAAAGTCTTCCTAACTGACAGAAAGCTTTGAATGATTTTAAGGATGAAGGTAGGAAAATTTTTAGTGAATAATTTGTGAAGCAGTCGTGCCAAACACTGACGAATGCCTTTTGGATATCAAATGATTTCATACCAAGTGATTTTTTGTTTTTAAGAGAATCTTTAACTGTATTTGTGATTCTTTTCAGTTGGTGAGTCGTCGAGTGCTCCTTTCTAAAACCGAATTATTGAGAAATGGCAACACATAGCTACCATATACTCAAAGGTTGTGTAAACCTTGGTGTAAACCAACCTTTAATATAAGTTAATTTAAAAGTTCGTGATTTTAATATTCTCTAGAAAAAATGTGTTGACACTTTTAACTGAGCTTATGTTTTTTCGACAAATTCGTCATTTAAGAGTAAAGTGCAAAAACAAAACAGAAATTTAAAATTGTTGTCCAACTTCTAAAATAATATTATATCTTTAAAACAACTTTTTTCTATAAGTGAACACGAAATATAAAAACTTTCCATTCAATTTTTTTCGAAAATAATAACCGTTTGGGAGTTATACATGAAAAAAGAGCATTTTCGACATTTAACTTTTTTTAGAGGACAAGAATTGTGATGATTTGTTTTTCTTGTAGATGCCAAGAACTAAACGTTTTTTGTGAAATACTATTGGATAGCATTTTGAGTTTTGGAGCAAAATGCGAAAAACTGATATTTTCGACATTCAACCTTGAATTACTATTGACGCCGCCGGCCGACACGATCTGGTAATGGCATCGTGCGACAGTATTGCTTATACCAAAATAAAGTTAATTGTGTTTAAAAATATTCACTTGAATTTTTTAGGCAAGCACAAAGCTTGCGAAAAAAATAGTTTCGGTTCCTTTCATTCAAATGTCTATTGGGATCAAAAGATTTTCTTTATTTGGGGCGCTTGTTTCTTTCTTCTGTATGCTGATTCCATTTCGCCAACAACGTTTGAATGGTCTTGCATTGCTAAATAATATATCAGTAAGTTTGTTCATAATAAAGCTTTAAATACTCAATCCGATAGGTATTTTCGTCAATTTTAAGGAAAAACTATTTTCAATGTTTACCTACAAAATAACTAAACGATCTTTTGGTATATCGTGTTTTGCCCTACATACACCGCTGTTAGGCATCGTTTTAAGATGGCAATCAGTAATCTAATCACCATCTAGTAGGTGTCGTTTTAAATTGAACAATTTACTCTGGGTGTGAAAATATACAAGTAGGTATATTTATATAATATTGGTACGGCTTTCCAATTCAACTTTCCATATTCGTTTCTGTAAACATTCGCTATGAAGTTTCAGTAAAAAATAAACATTTTCCCACTTGTTTACACCATATATGTACATATAATGTACGCACATTTACGCATGTGTGTATGTAAACACAGCTCATTTATTGACATTGATATTATAGTCATTGCTCTAAATGTGCGATTAAAGTAAGTAAGGTATTTGTTTAATGTTAATTGAGAACGTTTGCATAATTTGTTTGCGGGAATTTAACAACATATTATAATGTGTGTTTGACTTTGGTGTGGCTTTTTTTCATGAACTAAATATTTAAATATCAATTGAATTAAAAAAAAAGTTTTTGTATGGTAGTTTGTGTAATTAATTGATCAACAGTACTGTATGAATTTAATATCATAGTCGGATGTTCCAGGTGTATGTGCGTGTGTCTTGCGCTTTAGTAGAACCTGTTCAGAATTTTTGTAGTACAAATATTTGTTAAAACGCATTATAAGGAAGAATTTTTCTATATTATGGTATTAGATGAGTTTTTCTTTCGATACCTACTTATGTATTAGATATCTATCTCAAATATGACAATGAATTCAATTAAAACTTTGTTTGAAACTTGCAAAATGTTTTGTAGAATATGTTCAAACCCATATTAAAATGCCATTGAAAAATGAGAATTTATAGTTTACAAAAAATAATTAATAGTTAAATAAATTATTCGAACACCTTTGCAGTGTTTTTAACTATTGTTGCTTCCAATTTTGAACATTTTATCCAGAAGATATATAGAACTATAAATGTCCTGTCCAGGTCCACCTAAACAATCATTAAAATTTTACCAACTTTTCTTTTATTATTGAAAATATTCTAACTATCGACCCCTATAATTTTAAATTTCAAATATTGTGCCAGCTGAAAATCCCCAAACGCGGATCACATAATAAAAACGATTTTTTTTTTCGAAAAAATTATATATCACATGTCATGTCAAGAATTTTGTGACATCAAAAGGAGACATCGATAAAAAAAATCACACTACCATCTTAATTTGTTTATTTACCCCCAAAATCTCAAAACAAATAGACTAGTTCACTGGGAAACCTTTTCTTTGGCAAACACAGTGGCGTGTACCTAGGTTCTGTTTAGATCGGAAGGCATATTTTCTAAAAATAAATAAATTAGAAAACAAAGGAGAATGGGCAAAAATATATTCGACCTGGTCTACCTAGTGCCCAGAAATGAGACCATATTCATCATGTCCATATTCAAAAATGATGCTCTTTCTAACGTTCGTTGTGTATCTCAATTGTGTGCAATAGAGGCACAATTATTCGCAGTCATTAAATTCACTAAATCGAATGAAAATGAAAAAAATTTCATACTGTTAAGCGGATTATTCGCCAACCATGATATTATTCACTGTTATTGGTCATTGGTATAAAAGTTCCTTCATTTTGAGGTCTATTCAGTTCCTCGAAAGTGACCAATACTGTCATTTCAATGCAACACTATTGCAATTAAATTTTGCAATCCTTGTTGCAATATACTGCCTAATCCCCATGGCTTACAGCTTTATGTCCATATGTACTAGGGCAAAGTTTTTCAAGGATATATGTTTATCTCATTAGTGGTTGTATGTTTTTATGACCTTTATAAATTGTTGTATTGTGTTATTAGTTTATGGGCTTTAGGTCAGTTGGTTCAATTAAATGAAACACAAATTGTTGTTTAAAACGACGGAGGTTTCGTTAATGATTATGAACATCATAAGTTTTTTTTTATTTTTCTGTTGAAACATTGCACATTAAAAACACATGCAATGCAATGAACCGAAAAACAGATCTTGACAATGTGAGTCCACAATACAAGAGGACAGAGGACAAAGAAGAAGAGACAGTCCAGATCCCCCTAACCTCCGCTTACACCAAAGACGTCCATTGGAGTTTTTTTCATGTTTTTCAGGTTTATGCTTTAATCTGTTTTTCTTATCAGTTGTTAAAAATGTAAAGTATTGTGTGCAAGTAAAGTGTAATTTTGTAGTTTTGTTTTTCCTTCTAATTTCAACTTAAGTGAAATATAAATATATGTACAGGTACACCCAGGGCTGGCCACCTGACGAGACTCTGCTATACTTTTGTAAGTCTCGTCTCGGTCTCGTTAAAATCGAAAATTTTTAGTTTCGTCTCGGTATCTTGTCGGTCTTGTTTAATTAAGTCTCGTCTCGGTCTCGTCTCCGAAAAATACTATTTCCGGCCAACTTGTTGATTTGAAAAGAAATGTTTTCGATTATAGTTTGAATACGTGCAGAAGAAAATAAATATTTAACTGAAATTGTTTTTTTTTAGTTTATTAGACTCTCTGTAAATTTCGCTCCAAACATAAAGTCTTTTCTCGGTCTCGTCTCGGTTGCTTACTTTAGTTTAGTTTAGTTTTATTTTCTTGCCAATATCAGACAACATTTTGATAATGGATTTACATTAATACATTACATTTAACTATAAGAGTAAATAACAAATATAACTTAAAATATACTTAAAAGCCAGTCTCGTCTCTTCTCGGTCTCGTCATGCGAGACCTAGATTGAGACCGACACTATTCTCGTCTCGTGGCCAGCCCTATGTAGCGTAACGACTACAATTATTGGCACCCCAAATTTTTGACCCAACTATTGGCACCCCATCATTCAACAGTCATTTTCTCAGTAACCCGGTGTCCGAATAAGTCCATTTATTTTTTATTTTTGTTGAGTCATTCAAAGTATTTTCTATTTTTCCATTCTTCACTCATCCTTGCTCAACTTACATTCATAAAACTGTTATACATTATCTTAATCTCATTACATATTTAATAAAGCTCTTTAGTCATTGTAAAGCACTCGTAGTGGTTGGTTATTTCTTTTTCTTTTGCTGTTCGGTAATCTGTTCAACAGGTTATGGGCCCAGCACGCTTCCACTGCGCTTCTGCATATTATAAACTGCAAAACTGCAAGAGCCATGTGGTTGAAGCTCGAAACGGTATATGAAGCCAAGTCTAGCGAAAGTATTCATATGCTTCAACAGAGGTTCTATATGTTTTCTATGGATTCTGCTGATGATGTGGCGACACATATATCAAAACTACAAGCGGTAGTACAACAGCTAGCGGATGTGGGAGAAAAAATCTCCGATTCGATGATTGTCACCAAAATCCTAATGACTTTACCTGAAAAGTACAATCACTTCTATAGCGCCTGGGAATCTACGGATAAGGCCAATCAAACTCTTGAGAACCTTACTTCTAGGTTGGTAATGGAAGAAGCGCGGTTCCAATCGCTTCAGGGTCCTAGTGTAGGTTCTAGTAACGCATTGGTGGCAAGAAAGTTTCGTGGACAAAAAGAGAAGAAGCAGGACAAGGGGGGGGCAAAAGTCAAAACCAGGTAGATGTTTTTTGTGTAAGAAAAGTGGACACTGGAAACGAGACTGTCTTGAGGGGTCAGCTAAAGGGAATCCAAGTGCTAATCGTAGGCAAGCTTTCATTTGTGAAGCGGAGGCAGCGGTTCAAATAACAAAGCGAGACGAGTGGCTCTTAGATTCGGGTGCGAGCGATCATATGACCAACAGGAGAGAGTGGCTTGTTAATTACACAGAGTTCAAAACACCGGTAGTCGTTCGTGTAGGAAATGGGGCTGCGATAAGTGCTATAGGTAGAGGTAGTATAAATGTGCTTTGTTTTGTCAATGATAGCTGGAAGCAGAACCATATGGCAAACGTACTTTTTGTACCAAAAATGCATGTGAATTTATTTTCATTGAGTACGGCATTGGACAAGGGGTTACGGTTTATCTCTGGCGATTCCAAATGTCAGTTGTTGAAAAAAGGAACAACAGTTGGAGTGGGAGTACGGGATTCAAAGCTTTTTAAGCTTTTGATAAAAGTAGAATCGTCTGATTTTAATGACGTCACTGCACATGTAGCTGAAAAAAAAGACACTTTACAGTTTTGGCATGAAAAGCTTGGACATCAGAATATTGCTCAAGTTCGTCACATTTTAACAGATTTTCAAATACCGTTCGCCGACGACACTGAATTTTTTTGTGAAGGTTGTATGTATGGAAAGCAGCATCGTGAACCATTTAAACTGAGTCAAAGCAAAGCCACATATATTTTAGAGCTGGTTAGCACAGATGTTTGTGGCCCGATGCAGCAGCAGTCTATTGGAGGCTCACGATATATCCTTCTTTTTAAGGATAACTTTTCCCATTATAGAAAAGTCTACTTCATGAAAGAAAAATCTGAAGTGTCAAAATTTCTGAAAGTTTATTTACAAGAGGCTGAAGCTGATACAGGTAAACATGTTAAAGTGTTAAGAAGTGATAATGGGTTGGAGTTTATGAATCAAGATGTTCAAAACTTACTTCATGAAAAGTATTTTAAACGTCAGGCAACTGTTCCCTATACACCTGAACAAAATGGTTCCGCTGAGCGGGAGATGAGGACAATTATGGAAGCTGCCAGGTCCATGATTCACTCCAAGAACTTAGGTGAGTACTGCGGTTCATATTTTAAATAGAACAGGTACAAGTTCTGTAAAAGGCAAAACTCCATTCGAACTGTGGTTTGGTGCTAAACCTGACATTAAGTATTTTCAAGTTTTTGGTACACAGGTTTTTGTCCATGTACCTGATCAAAAGAGGCGTAAACTTGACGCAAAATCTAAAAAAGGGTTTTTTGTTGGTTATCAGGAGGGTGTGAAAGGATTTCGGGTTTTTATCCCAGAAAATAACAAATTCGAAATATCACGGAATGTTGTTTTTAATAATATAAATCCGGATAAGAATACTGTGGCTTCTTTGAAAATCTCTGAGGCAGATGAAGATGCAGACTTCTTTGGCGATTCGACTAAAAACAACGTGCAACCTTCTTCGAGTAATAATGCTTCAAACGTGGTTCCCACAGAACGCGAGTGTGCGGTTGATGGCTCATGTGACGGTGGCGTTGGCGGCTTTGGTGATAGAGGCGATGGTGGTGACGGTGGCGTCGACGGCTGCGGCGATGATGAATTAGCAAATAAAAATGGGCACTCGGTTCTGATTGACGATGATTCAGGTGAGGTTCCCTCTGGGTCTAAGGAAACAAGTGAGAGTTGGGAGGAGGGCGATGACTACTCAGATGCTGTGGATACGTCTTTTGAGGTTGAGTCGGAAGAATCTCCAGTCGCAGTGAACCCTAAGAGGACATCAATTGGTATAAGAGGCAGGCTAAGAAGTAAGACCCGTGAAGTAGGTAATATGCATTTTACTGTGACAGAAAGCTTAGCTTTGCTTGCTGAAGCTGACACTCCATCAAGTTATGAAGATGCTGTTAACTGTCCTGATGCAAGTGAGTGGAGGGCAGCAATGGATGAGGAGATTTCTTCTCTAAAGAAAAATTCTACTTGGGAGCTGGTTTCCCTACCTAAAAAAAGGAAGTTGGTGGATACGAAGTGGGTTTTCCAGAAAAAGTGTGCAACAGCTAATGAAGACGTTCGTTTCAAAGCAAGGCTTGTTGCTCGTGGCTTCAGTCAACAATATGGGGTGGATTACTCGGAGACTTTTAGTCCTGTTGCCAAATTTTCTTCAGTGAGAGTTTTATTGAGTATTACAGCAGCAGAAAACTTACATATCATGCATTTTGACGTAAAAACCGCGTTTTTAAATGGCAAGATTGACGAGGAAATCTATGTGCAGCAACCTAAGGGGTATAACGACAAGACTGGGAGAGTATGTAAACTATATAAGAGCTTATATGGTCTTACGCAATCGTCCCGCTGCTGGAACCAGACGTTTACAAAATTGTTGCGAGATTTTGGTTTAAGGCCAATTGATGCTGATTCTTGTGTTTTTGCAAGCCACGAAAACGAGAAGAAGATCATTCTTGCGATTTACATCGATGATGGACTCATGGCAGCGACTGACAAGAAAGATATAGAGAACCTTTGCGAATATTTAAAAAGTAATTTTGAAATCAAAGTTTTTCCGGCCAAGCATTTTTTGGGTCTGGAAATAAGAAGATTTAAGGACGGATCTATTCATCTCAGTCAATCGATGTTTGCGGCGAGAATCATAGACAAGTTCAATATGGTGAATGCGGCTGTGGTGTCAACTCCGGCGGATCCTTCGCTCAACGCGGCAGATATGACTGAAAATAGTAAGGAAGGGGTCGAGTTCCCGTATCGGCAAGCTGTTGGCAGCCTTATGTATTTGATGGTTGCGACACGTCCAGATTTGGCTTTCGCTGTTGGCTGCGTAAGCCGTTATCTGGAGAAACCTTCTACCATTCATGTGAACATGGTGAAGCGAATCCTAAGATATGTCAAGGGGACCCTAAATTACGGTATATTTTTTGAATCAAAACTAAATTTTACTTTGAGTTGTTACAGTGATGCGGACTATGCTGGAGATGTTAATACTCGGCGCTCCACTAGTGGATTCATGTTTCTATTGGGTACAAGTTGCATAACATGGGCATCTCAGCGACAGAAATGTGTCTCCCTCTCGACAACTGAATCGGAATACGTTGCTGCATCCGAAGCTGTAAAGGAGCTGGTCTGGATTAAACAACTTTTGGGGGAATTATTACCAAACCAGCAGTTTCGAGCAGTTTTGTATGTTGACAATCAAGGAGCTATTCGTCTAATCAGAAATCCTGAATTTCATAAGAGGACGAAACATATAGATGTACGTTTCCACTTCATTCGAGAAAAATATGCTGATGGTATGTTTGATTTGGAATATGTTCATACCAGCAATCAAATAAGCGATATCTTTACGAAACCTTTGCAAAAGGATAGATTTTTTCGACTGAGATATTTAATGAACATTATAAATTTTAAAGAAAATGAATTAACGTAATTTATTCAAATTGTATTATTTTGTTATTAATTTGTTTTTTTTTTTAATTTGAAGAAAGTGAATTAACGTAAATTTATTTTAAAATTGTATATTTTTGAATTGTTTACACATTATTGAAGTCATTCAAAGTATTTTCTATTTTTCCATTCTTCACTCATCCTTGCTCAACTTACATTCATAAAACTGTTATACATTATCTTAATCTCATTACATATTTAATAAAGCTCTTTAGTCATTGTAAAGCACTCGTAGTGGTTGGTTATTTCTTTTTCTTTTGCTGTTCGGTAATCTGTTCAACAATTTTGAATTCTAACATTTTAGTCATATATCTGCGTTTATAGTTTTAAGACATTCTTTTTAAACTCTGTTTGTTAAAACAGTAAAAAACTGTAAATTAAAAACACACTAACAAAAATTAAAAAATCTTTGAAATTTCCATTGTTTTGGTTAAGGACCTATAATTTTTTAAGTGTGTTTTTAACTGCTTCCTTTTAAATTTGTTTAATAATTTTTTTAATCTGTTAATAATACATTAAATAGCCGTTTTTAAATATATTTTGTTAAAAAAGTTATTGTTTTATTAATAAAAAGTGTGCCAATAATTAGATCCCAAAAAAAACTAGGGTAAAATTATTGACAGGGGGGTGCCAATAGTTACATCCTATGCAGCTACAATGATTGGCACTGCCAATAATTGTACTTTTATGAGTGCCAATAGTTGTATAATTCAACCGTTATTGATTTCAGTTTGACCAAACTACCAGAATACCATATTAAATGTTTAAAAGTAACGTATCTTCCAATTTCTTCTTGTAAGGTTTGCTCGAAAAAAAGGGAGCAACATCTTAAATGCTATTATTGGTTGACGAGAAATTCAGTTTGCCTCGTAAAAATTCATATAGTTTACGTTGCAGTGCATAAACGCCCACGGAATTAAGCCCCGCGGGTGTTATTTCCCAAAAAAAAAAAGGAAATAACTCCCGCGGGGGTTAATTCCTTTGTAAAGTGGTAATAAGGCTTTTTGGAATTGGCATGCATTAAGACCCAAACTTCATTCATATATGATTCTTAAATACTTTTACCCCAATCACTGTTTATTAGAAACACTTTGAAAGCACTTTGAAAAAGGGAGTTAAAATCCTTGAACCCGCGAAGCGGGTTACCATAGGTGCCTTCCAGATGGGGTTTATTTCAATTTTAAATTGGAAGTAAAACCTACCAGAAAAAGGAATTAAACCCCGCGGTTGTTTGTTCCTAATTTTAGAAGGAATTAACACCCGCGGCGATTAATTCCTTTTTTTATGGAAATAACACCCGCGGGTGTTAATTTCGTAGGCGTTAATGCGCTGCAATATATTTTACTTGATTTAATTTACTAAATTTGCAATGAAACGAAAAATAATATTTGTTTGTTTCCTTTGAAACCTGGTAGGAACTATATGAAAGTAATTCAATTATATCAACTAATTGAATTTTCATGGAGTTAAAAACTAATTTTGGTCTCTTCCTTTAAAAAAATATAATTTATTTAGCAGTATTCGCCCACCCTACAACTTTTTTGTATGCCGATAGCGGTCTTCCCGCTATTTATATTGACTTTGATATCATTTTTTTTTACGAAAACATGTTATTAATTACCTTTTTCTTATGAAACCCTTCTTTGTTCTCTTAACAACAGCTTATTATTATTTTGTTGACAAAAAATAAGTTCAAAATTATAAACAAAATAAAACGAAAAAAGTTTGAATATTTGCTTGAACGAAATAAAAACTACGTCTAAGCTACTGAGTGCTTAAAAGATCGAACGTTTAAGAAAATAATAAACTGAATAAGAATCCAACATTCAAATTTTCTTCAATTTCCTTTTTTTTAGTTTTAATAATTTGAAATGGATTTTTTTATTAAACAAAAATATAAGGTAGCCTAAAGGTTACGAATTGGGCTTTAATAAAAAAATATACTTAATAACGTGTTTTTGTAAGAAAAAAACTGATATAGGAATGAAGAAAAAGGCATACAAATACAGACAAAATGGGTTTAAATAAATTGCATTGTACGGTGAGTTAAAATTATTGATTTTTCCTGTTGAAATAAAAACAAAAATTCAAAATTGGCTGCAGTTGGGCAAAGTTAAATCCAGTTAAAAGAAACGGAATCAAAAATAATAAATATTATTAAAAGTCGAAAAGGTAGCGAAAACGAACAAATTACCTCTTAATTTTTTCGACTTTTAATAATTTTCGTCTCGGCCGGTGACTGTGGGACACCCTGTATATATATTTATTTACTTATAGATACTATATTTATTAATTGTTTTTAATTTAAAATAAAGTGTTCTTAAATCATAAAAATTAATTTATAAAACATTGATTAAAACATCATGTTCTTGTATTTTAAAGAGTGCCAATAATTGTACTGCCTGGGTACCAATATTTATATCAGGCTGCCAATAATTGTAGTTTTTGGTAAGCTTTTTTTAAATTGGCATTATAAATATAATCCAAATAATTAAATCTTTATTTATAAAACTTAATCAACGCGGAATTTAATTAAGTATACTATAGTATACAACATACTCAAATTACTCTACAAATAAATATGTTATAGTTGATCAAAGTAGAAATTTCCTCAGTGGTGCCAATAATTGTAGTCGTGACTCTACACCGCAATATAGATGTTTAAGAAGTGCAAATGTGTATTTACGTTTATATATAAACACACTTAAATGTTTATCTCTTTCAAAAGACAATGTTAGACATCTATAATTTCTCAATTCTTCTTTTTTAATTAAAACTAATAATTCAATATTATGCACCTACTTAACTTAAACCTAATTTTTATATAATTGTGTTAATAGAAACATAAAAAAACCTGATGATTCTTTTTTTGAACGAAACGTCGTTTTAAACAACAACTTGTGTTTCATTTAATTGAACCAACTGACCTACAGCCCATCAACTAATAACAAAATATCTCATTAGTGGGCAATAGGTATAGAACAAAATGACCAATCTCATCTATCAAAATCAACCACACTTAGGCCTCAGTCTACCAGATTATGTTAACTCTGCAAATAGATTTGTCTATAATTATATCAAGAAGCACTTTTAAGGTGAAGGATAAATGCAGAAAGCTTTAAAAAGCACGAAAGATAAAATATCAAAAGCACTTTTGATATAATCCAGAGTAAACTCATCAAGTTTGATGAGTTAACTCGGGTTAAACAAATTTAAAACCAAGAAGGAATACTTTACTTGACACTCGACAATTTTTTTTCAGAAAAAAAGTAGCTTTTGTTTCAATTATTTATTTTATGTCTAAAAAAAAAACTAATATAGCCAAGATGCTTACTTAAAATTAGGAAGCCTTGTCAGACAAGGCCCCAACTGTCATAAAGTCACCCAAATAAAAAAATCTCTATACGCCACTGCCACTGGCCCAGTTTCATATAGAACTCCGTTATAGTAGATATTGCTTACCTTCTTTACACAAATGTTGATATCACCAGAAAGAAAGTATGTATATAAAAAAAAGACGACCTATCAAACGAACTGGGAAACAAAAATTTTAAGTTAACATTCTGAATGTCACACACAGACATCGACGATGTCAATTTAGAGTTAAATGCAAATGTTTTCAAAATATGACTTTCCGTCTTTAGTAAGGTTAACCTTACGTGTAATGTAAGGAAGGATGCCTTCCTTCTTGATGTCCTTATGTAAAGGGAATGGGGAGTTGTGTGGTTGACAGCCCAAATAAAATTTGTCGGTTTACTGAGTTTGCGATGAAGTTAGTCCTGAATCCGACATATTGGGATAAAATAACATCACCTCTTACATTATTATATTCCCATACATATACCAAATACAAAAAGGGAGTTTGGTTAAAATAATCAATTATGATTTCGGTCATGTTTTGTGGTTGGTTAAAAATTTCAGATTTCAGGTCATGCTGCGACTGTAATTTAAGACCACTTAATATTTATTAGGTTTTATTTGCTTTTTGGGGCTGATTTTTGTTTATTATTAGTTTTTAAGCTTCACTGAAGCATTTTTTTCTTGCCCTAGGCATAATTGTCTTTTGACAATTGGGGGCCCTCAGCCCTTTAGGAAATGGGGGACCTTTGTAGAAAATGTGTTTGTAAATTTTTAAGTTTATCATCCAGACATTACTTATTGTGTTATTGTAATTTTTATTATACATTTTAGCAAACAAAAAATAAAATTATAAGTTGCTGTATGATAAATTCTTACCTGCATATTAATAAACGGAGCTAGCGACTAGTTATAAATAACTCGTGGATTAGGAGTAAGATTTCTGCCACTTACGAGTTAGCTATAAGAATCACAGCAAGAAGATACTGTGAATTTTATTATTCTAGGGGAATTTGTTTAAATGCGTGCACCCAGAAAATAATTACCCGTGGTCAGGTTTTTTATAATAAGAAGATGAAGAAATTTAAATATTAAAATATGGAAATTACTTCTGTTTTAAGAAGAGTGCACAAATTTAAACAAATTCCCCTAGAATAATAGAATTTACAGTATCTTCTCGCTGTGATTTTTATAACAGTCGGTAAACATCTACCAAAATTTGTGTCTTAGTAGGGTATAACAGACTGACTGAAGAGCCCACTGTTAAACCTGGGCGAAACACAATTATTTCTGGAGTTCAAGTCACTTGTACTTTTTAATTGAATAATATTCATTCACTCCACTTAAAACAGAAGTAAATTTCAATATTTAAATTTCTTTATCTTCTTATTTGACATATGTATTTATTTATTTTTTAGCTTGTCCTATGCCGCCAGCGTCAAGTATTGCAAACCAGTGGTAACATTGCCAGGAAGCCATCAGAGATGCCGCATCTGATAAGACGTGCTGGGTTTCACTCGACCACCATAACGAAACCCATGGTTTGACGACGATTTTTTTTTTCAGTACGCGCACTCAAGGGGTTTTTGGTACCCTTAAATTGTTAAATTAAACACAGTGCGAGCGTTAGGAAAATAGGGAAGGATTAAGGAGGAGATGCCGATGCACATTGGTTTTCAACCTTTGAATATCGAAATGGAAGGGAAAAATAGAGCTGGGTAAAGCATTCCACATTCGGGTAGATCGGCTAAAAAAAGAATCTCTATACTTGATGTGCATTCCTGAAAGTACGAGTATTACGGTTAAATTCTTTTAGAGGCGGAATGCAACTGGCTATTTCAGTAGAGCACTGCTTATAAAAATAACGGTAAAACAACGAAAAACATGAAACATTGCGGCGGTGTTCGAGAGTTGCAAATGCTTCCGTTATATTTCTGTCACCTATCATTTTCATAGCTCTTCTTTGTGTCCTATCCAAAAGACACAAGTGGGTTGATGGAGCACCTGCCCAAACATGGGAATTGTACTCGAGTTTTGGACGGATAAAGGCTTTATATATAACAACCAGATCAGATGGGGTGAAAAATTTCTTGCATCACCGTAGAAAACCCAAAAGTCAGGAACTATAGAACTCAGGTGCATGCGATAAGAATTCCAAAAGAAGTTATGCTAACTTCACGGACATCAAAATTAACACAGAGAATATGACAACGAAAACAAAATATTTATTACTGTTAATGATGAACTAGCATCTCAAGGTCCGTGAAAAGCACTCTAAATAAAAAAAAGATCATATTTTTTGTTAGAAAAGCGTTAGAAACGGGAAATCCACGAATTATACTGTGAACACATTATATCTATATGTTGAGTTCGATAAATGGGCTCGAACTCCCAAAAAAATGCTAGCATCTCAAGGTCGTTTACCAAAATCCGTGAAAAGCGCTCTAAATAAAAAAAAAAACATATTTTTTGTTACAAAAGCGTTAAAAACGGGAACTCCGCGGATTATACTGTAAAGACATTATATCTAAATGTTGAGTTTGATAAATGGGCTGGAACTCCCAAAAAAAATGCCAGCATCTTAAGGAAGTTGATCAAAATTCGTGCAAATTCCCTTTTAAAATTGAAAAAAAACATTCTTTATTTTCGTTTGAAAAACTAAGGATTATATTGCAACGTACCTATTTAAATCGAAAAATTGGATTTTACCACCACAATTTGCGTTATTTAGCATTTTTTGTATTGAAAGTATTTTATTTTTAATTCAATGTTTTTTTTTTTAGTTTTAATTTTTTTTCTGACTGACGGTCATAGAAATAATTTTTTTAAGGTATGAGGAACTTTAGGAAAGGTCTCTTACACCCGAAAAAAATATTTTTATATGATATTTCAAAAATTGATATGCTGGCCTGAAGTTAGCATCTCACTTTTTAAAATCAATTTTGTCGGTGAAATCAAACAGAACTATTTTGGAAAACTATCAGGAACTATAGAACTCAGGTGCATGCGATAAGAACTCCAAAAAAAATTGAGATGCTGACATTTGTTATGATAACTTCACGGACATCAAAATTAACACAGAGAATATGACAAAGAAAAAAAAAATATTCATAGAACGTGCAGGTTTTGTATTATGTACCGTACCTGTATGTGACTTCTCATCTACGAAAAAAACAAAAACAAAAAAATGTTTCCGAAAAAGAGAACAGGTAGGTTAGGTTGCTGTGCTACCTACTACTACAACTACAATAGTCAATGGATGTGCAAGTTTTTTTTTTACACAATGGGTATCGAAACTAACATGGGAACCCTTCAGGCAAAATCACGGACCCGAATTTCTCGGTTCACTTTGGAATCACTTGGGAATCCAAAAAAAAACAATGAGTGTCACACACTTTAACAAATTTTTTGTGTACGCATGTAAAAAGAAGAACAAGAATCGAGAAAATTTGTGTATTCACGGTCACGGAGAAATAGAGAGAGTACAGTTATTTTGTGTTAATTTCCACCACATTTTTTTTTAGTTCAGTTTTGTAGGTAGTGTGGCGAAGACTATTGCCTTTTTATCTTTTTTTCTTGTGAAAACTTTAAGAAATTTCCAATCAAAAATACAAGTTTGTTATATGTATATGTTTAGTTGTGGAAATATATAATGTACCTTTTGTAATTGATAAATAAAAATAAAGTTTTCAAATGAACACAATTCTGTTTGTTTTTTTTTTCTTGTATGCAATGTAGAAACTCGACTAGATTGGGAAGTTTCTTTTTAATACAATACATTTGGGTATTCCTCAATTCATTCATTTTTGTTGGTCCATTTTGGATTCCATTTATAGGCTCCATTTTCTCTGAGTGTGGTGAATTGGAATACTCTCTAGGGGGGTTCACATTCTCAAATATGTTTGACAAACACGGTTTGATTCACTCGAATTTGGAAATGTGAACGCTCTATCAAACGTTTTGTCAAACACGTTTGATGAATATCAAAATAATTTGATATTTTGCTGGTTTGACAAACATATTTGAGAATATGAACGCATTCTTGTCAAACCAGGAGGAAATTTCATTTTAAAAAAGTTTTCAACCTGTGCGCATCAAAGGAAAAGAATAAAAGAAAAGAAAAAATAAAGATAGCTGATAGCGAAAATTAATACATTCTTGTTATAAAAAAGTTAAATCATCCTTGTTTGGAATGGAGAAATAAAATAATCAAAGGAAATTGACGAAACTGCAAGACTCTCTTAATTCCACACTTTAAGGGGACAGCACACATACGTTAATGTCAACTTTAACTAGTCAGCATACGTTAATGTCGACATTAACTAGTTAAAGTCCGGAATCCTGTAATTTTACAGAAAATTCCCGACATTAACTGATCGAATCAGTTAAGGCTGACATTAACTAGTTAATGTCAGCATTTCCGGATTGCGGACTTTAACGGTAACATTATAAACTGTCATCCAGAAAGGACGCTAACACCAATGTCTTGGATAGAACGTCACCATAGACAGATATAAATTGGAGTTAAGGACATTGTCAACCTGGGATCTGCTATATATTCAGATAACGATACCAGCCCTGAGATCAAAGGGAGGATAACTCTTCCCAATCATTGTTTCTTCGGACTAAGAACGCAATTGAAAAGTAAAGCCCTCTCTCGAATGACTAAAGTATCCCTGTACAAGACATTCATCATACTAGTCCTGTTGTATGGTGCAGAAGCATGGACCTTCTTAGCGGCGGATGAGTATGAGTACGCTAAAGGAATATTCGAAAAATAAAATTCTTCAGGTGATCTTCGGTTCCGTATGCATAGACGGGGAATGGAGGAGAAGATACAAAAACGAACTGTACGGGCTGTACAGCGACATCGACCTAGTCACAAAAGTGAAAAAGCGGGGTCTATTTACTGACTTAATTTAAGTTGGTTTCGTAGTCAAGCTTTCATTTCAATTTTGAGTAATTAGGTAAAAAAGAAATCTTGCAGGTAAACCAACTCAATTGAAGTCAGTAATCATTAAATAACAGATTTGTCTGATCATTTCGAGGTTCTTCCTTATTAACTTAACATATTTGATATTTTACATTAATAAACTTATAAAACTTGGCGTACTTTAACATCTCATACGATGACTTGTTACGCAAAGGTTTTTGTATATAGAAGAGCTTGGCTACTATTTTAACATTTATGTTTTTGTTCTGATTTCACTACTTTTGCGAAGGTTCTTTTTATCAGGAAAAGTGGTTGGAATAAACTCCCAATGAGAGCCTCATAAGTAAAGTAAGTTTTTAATTTATGCCTTTTGTATATACTACAAGTCCTACCCATCTAGCTTCTACCAATTTTCTTAAATTACAAGTTCTCCATTGAAATTGTAATAATTGATAAGAAGTGGGTGGCTGAAAAGCCCTGCATTAAAAATTTCATGATTTCAACTTTTTCTTTGTTTACGCACCTGAAAACGAACCACTTTACCAAATTTTATAATCCTGCACCAAACGGAAGTGCGCTCAATATATTTAATAATAATTCTGTGAAAATGTGTGGTTGCCACGCCCATTGAATGTTAAATCTCAGATTTTTAATTTTCCCTTTGCTTGCATGTAAAGTGCAAGTCCTATCAAATAAAAAATATAATCCTATCAAATAAAAAATATAAAATTCTAGCCATACCGTTCTACCAAATTTCATCATTCTACGACAATCAGAAGTGCTTCTCAAAATTGATAGCAATTCTATTCAAATGGGCGGGTGCCACGCCCCTGAATGTAAAATATCAAATTTTAAAATTTTTACTTTGTCTGCACTTAAAGCCATACCGCTGTATTAAATTTAATAATTATTCTACTACTCGTATAATCAGAAGTGCTCCAAATAATTTATACTAATTCTATGAAAAACGGGCGGGTACCACGCCCCCTGAATGGAAGATGTTAAATTTTCGACTTTTTTCTATGTATATACCACAGGGTTTACCGTTGTGCGAAATTACAAGATTCTACGATGTCGGGAAGTGCTCCATAATTTTGATGATCTGTCAGTCAGTTACGGTTTTTCGATTTTCGTAGTCTTATACCCTAACCCCTAATGCTAAAGAATTGAAATTTGGCAAGTTACCTTAACCTGTTCAGGTAAGCAAATGCTGAAAGTTTCTAACTTTATTGGTACTGAAGTTAAAGGGGGGGTCAAAAATGCCAGTTTGATCCCGTAAAAATGGTGTAGTGCCAGAACTTGGCTGGGCACTACCGTGCCTTTTGATTAAAAATACACCAACGAAATAAAGAAAAATATTGTGGAGATTATTCAAACATTTTTGTGACATTTTGCTTTAAAATACATTTTGATGGTTAGATACTTTTAACACTTTGAAAAGCTCGGAAATATAGAGAAGAGAATTAAAACAAAATATTTTCTTTAATTAATGCCAACAAACTAGGTACTCGTATACAACAGGGTATAACCGATCAAAATGCAAGTAGCAGGGTATCGCGAAAACCTGAACTACTTAATGATTTTAAAATATCAACGTAAGTAGAAATATCAGCATAAGTAGAAATATCAGCATAGTAGAGAAGAAATTAGTTAAAATTATTTTGGATACTTAGGGCTAGTTTCACAGTGAACACTTACCGGAAAAAGTTGCACTTAAGTTTAGCATATGGTCTTTTTTAGTAATTTTGGCAGACACGGTTAGTGGCACTTAAGTGACCAACACGTGAGACTTAAGTGCAACTCATTCAGGTAAGTTTACACTGCGAAAATTGACGTTTTGTGCCCAAGATTTCGCATTTAAGTGCCACTCCTATGACTGTGAAACTGGCCCTTAGACCAGTGTAATTTTGTGCGAAAAACTTCACAAATCTTAACCCGCTAAACTAATGACAATAATATGAGTACATCGGTTTGTACATATTTTCTTGATGTATGTACCTAAGATAGGTTAGGTAGGTAGTGCATGTATATCTTTTTCAATTTAAAAGTGCAAGTGACCTCAACTCCACTTTAAATAGAAGTAATTTCAATATTTTAATATTTAAATTTCTTCATCTTCACCTTCATTGTATTTTTTTCCCTTTAGCGCGGTAAAAAGATTTTTTTTTTGTCATACGCATTATAATATCCGTTTGCATCTCTTTTGCATTTGAATAAACTTGTGAACTAGATTAATATAAGTACATCTTTAAATAAATTCATCTTTTTCTTCTATAATATTCTTTTTAAACTATACTTTCATGTATAGAATGAGTCAAAAACAAAGACATATAAAAGGATTACTAAAACGGAAGAAATGGATTTTGGCTTTATACATAGAAAGCTATTCAGGACTAATTTATGTAGTCGAATATATGGAGCAAATAAATTACCTGATGTACAGAGAATAAATAACGTTTAAGTCCAGTAAAATGTTTTTTAATAGCTTTGTTTAAGGTTAAATAGCCTCATTAAGAATTTAATTCCTAGGTTTTCTTGTAGTTAAGGTACCTACCTAAAAGTTTTTTTTTTGTGTAAAAAGAATAATAAAGGAATAAATGAGGCTGCTGCTTGATTAACTAAGCTGTGGGAGGCTTGCGTTATTTTTTAAGGTAGGTAGATGTGTTTAGATGTTTAAACGAACTTTTTTTTTGATATGCCTTTCTTATAATTTTTAAGAGTATTTAGGACGCAACCGAAACAGCTAATTGCTGAATTTAAATTTTTTAAATGTCAATTTCTAGCTGTTTTGGGGTACGGATACATTGAAAAATACGTTTGGTTTGAGTACCATATTTGAGCTTTGATGTTAACATCAATTTCGTGTGTCAAAAAGTGAATTTTTGTCATTAAAAAAAAAAACATAAATGATTACCCCTTATTTATAAAATAATCATTATTTAATAAATTATAGGCACTGAAAACCTAAAATTGCAAATTAAACCCATTGGATCAATTAATTGCAATGTTAAATCATTTTATGTATAATAGTAGATTAAAATAAGCGCGCGTGTAACTCAGTACTCGTGGCAGAAGTGAAACTTCTTTGGCGATCTAAAAATCTCGATATGTATAGGGATATTAAGCTTATATGCGTAAGACGCAGCCAAGTGTTCTATATCAAGATGATCGATGGGTGGGGGTTGTAAACTTGAAAATTAAATAATAATGGTAAAAATTTAAAGTAAAAAAAGGTGAAAATTTAAAAGATATAAATCAGTTTATTTGAGTAGGTTTTCCGACTATTTCCAAAAATTCCTACACTCAAAATCTCTGGAAAATCAAAAATTTATATATGAGAACTTTAATTTGGTTTTATGTTTTTCGCAAGCATATACTATTCAAATTTTAAGGGGACTCTCCTGATTTAATTCATTTTTTTGAAATAAGCCTATTTTGAGATAAAATTTTTAAAATAATTTATGTCTCCATACCAGTAGGAGATAGACAAAAATCTTAGACTAGTGAGATTCTTGGACTTTTATTATCTATCCACCAAAAAAACTCTAGCATTCTAATTTATCAATCAAAACTCTAGCATTCTAATTAACGAAATTAGAAAAAAAAAACATTAAAGGACATTTTCCCTTTTATCTGCTACAATAATAAAGATTATCAAAAAAATCCAAACTTATTGCAATATCAAATATATTAGCCTATCAACAAAATGTTTTACTTCTACTTTACCTCCCACACCACTTAGATAATCAATGACTTTCGCGCCACAAGCACAGCGTTACATTTTTTCGTTTCACAAAAATTCAACCTTGAAATTTCACTCTCAACGCGCCCAAAGAAGTTTCACTTTAGAAAATATTTTTTTTTAACTTCACGTGAGTTAAGCATTACTATTTCTTAACATTTTATTAAAGTTAAAATCATCATTTGCATGGTGCCTAGGGGTGGGCTGGTGGTGAAAGGTCCACCCGGAATTTTATTGATAGGCAGGAAAATTTTAAAGAAAAAACAAATAAGTTAACTTATTTATTTATGTATGAAACAGTTTTAACCATGAGTTAAACTGTTTCATACATAAATAAATAAGTTTTCACTTGCTTCAGCTTGTTTTGTTTGTTTGTGCGCAACTATTTTCAAAAATATCTTTTGAATGCAGAGTGCGCCATTCATTTTTTAGTATAAATAGTGATCGTACACAGAACTGATCCTAAATTAATCATTTTTCGTGGACTTTTCCAAATTAATCATCACCCGACTCACTGCTCATGATCCCCATGTTTTAAAATGAATTAAATATTTATTGTTTTGCTCACTTTAATTTTTGTGTTCTCAGTATATGTACTTTTTATTTCTACCGGAATCTCAGCCTGCTTTTTGGGGTCGAGAGGGACAACCTGAGAGGAAAATCGTTTGATAAAAATTCGGAAATTCACCTCAGTAAAGGTTGCAAGCAGAATCCTTCAATCAAAAAACTGAATTTGACTCAAAAATTTCTAACTGTTAACTCTTCATTAGTCTGCCATGTTATTCGTCAAAGAATTTTCATATGCTGTTTTGTAGTTTGACTAGTGTTAGTGATATGTTGAAAAGAATGGCATTCAACAAAATATTACGAAAATCACTTCCGGCGAATGTTTGAAGCAGAAACTTTACACCCAGAACATATTTCTCGCAAATGACAAATTTTCTTCGACAAAAGCAACCAACTTCTTATGAGTGTTTTCGTAGAGTTTTTTTTTTCCTGTTCAAATCTCCGTATTAAAACTAAGAACTGCACCATGTGCCGGAAAGTTATTTTTTTTTTCGTAAAATAAACTATACATTTGAACACATTAAAGAGGCCGATATTTCCTTTAACGAAAAATAGCATTTTTATACTTTCGAAAAAGCACTTGCATTTTAACAAGTGTGCGTTTGGATTTTTCTTCAACAATAAAAGTTTGCCTGCCGGGGGTATTCGTCACAGAATTTTCGTCTTCTTTTTTTGAACAAAAGCATGTGAGAGTGTCCAGAAGCAAACGGCATTTGAACAAATGTAACGCAAATGGCTTGACTTTCGTCATTTTTGTCAAACTTTTAAGCGCAAGTTAACACCCCTTCATCACGGGCTTACGTAGGCAGAAAAGGTAATCCTGGAGAAACCCTTCCAGGGCTATGACTTTTTATGTCGTTGGCTCTTAGACTAATGGTACACTGAGGCGTATACGCACTTTTTATGTTATTGAATTGTTAACCATAAACTTAATACATTTTTGGTTTATCTCATGTAAACTAAACAATTGACCAACAGGAGGCGTTTTTGTAAATTTCTTAATAAGTGTTACATACATGGATAAAGTTCGCTTGTGTTCGAGTAATTTTAGAGTTGTCGCATTTGGTTTTGGGGTCGAAAGTGTTATATGGTAAAAAAATTTTCTTTTATTAAAAACCAAATGTTGTTGTCTCTAAAAGAGCTGTACAGGCCTCCCACGATTTCCTGGTGGCCACTCTTTGGTCAACCAGGCGCCCACCGTTCAAAATCCCGGTTTCCCAGGCTGCCCCTATTCGTCTCCCCTCTATAGAAAACCTTCGTACGCATTTTTTCAAATTAAGGGTCCTATTATGACTCGCGAGTCGAATGTTCGACTCAAGTCGAACGTTTTTAAAATCACTTATGTCGTGCTTTTAAAAATTCAAAATCAAATAGCGGCGTTCACATAAACTAACATCTCAATTCAACACATTTTTGACATTTTAGCTGAATATAGCTATGTAAGCCATAAACGGTAATGCCAAAAGTCAGATTCGCCAAATATTTCTTGCGACTCGCAATTCATAATAGGTGCCTAATTTAATTCAAGATTTTGGTCGTGAAAGGAAACCAAAAGATATGAATAGTAGACGTAGTCCTGGTGAAGGTGATAACGAATACGTTCGTCTGCCAGCCTGTAGTGACCCCGTTACCACGTAAAAGTCAACGGCGTATACAGAGGGGGGGTTTCACGGGTCATGTCCCCCCCCCCTAGAACTCAAGATTATTCTGTTGATCTGAAATATTTATTTAGTAACCACATAGAAAAAAAAAAGAAAGTTGGTTACTTAGAAAGCTAGTAGGATTTTCGATTGTTAATTTAGAATTCAATAGAGAATTTGAATGTTGGTAACTTCAATTCAATAAGAAATTTAATTTTCATGGCAATGGAATACCTACGTTATTTTGTAGTCAATCGATGGTACTTTGATTTTCTTCCTCGTACTTCAAATTTAACATAACAACAAACTTCTCATATGATAATACATTCAAATCTTAAAATTTATGCATAGGCTAGTTTCCGGTTTCAGATGACAGCCAAAACCTGTTAAACCAAACAGAAATTAAAGTGCGGAGTTGTTACCAAATTTTCACTCAGTAAAGTAAAAACTAATAGGATTTTCAAAAAAAAGAACATTTTTTTTTCTGAAAATTAAATCTTAAAACACATTGTAGAACACATACAGAAATTGTTTTGTTTGATTTCTGTATGACAGAATTCTTTTAAAAGCAAAAAAAGTGATAACTTTCGATTTATAGTTATTCTAACCAAAAAATATTAATGTTTACGATAAAAGACATAAATATATAAAACTATGATGAAAACCTCTTATGAAAGGATTTTGTTTGCACTTATTCAACATTTACGATCGAACAATATTGTTTTTGATTTGGATGTGGATTACTTTTACAAAGTAACCTATGAATCCCATAATGCAAAAGCCAATAGCTATGGTAAAGGAGATTTTTTGGAACTCCTTGCGGTGAATCGTTTGACCAGTCGGATGGACTTATTGACGAAATGCGACTTGGCTCGTAGAATTTAACAACTTTGTCCATTATTTTTATCAGAAAGGCTTACTGGTAAGAAAAATAAACTGGAGATTGCTGTATGCTGTTGCTGAGGCCCTCTGAAATAAAAAATGTAACAGTCAGGAATAAAAACGAAGAGCGCGGTCACTGGTCCAGCTAATAAAGGTTCGTTCAACTCAGTTGTTTATTTTAATTTTCTTTGGAACCAAAAATGAGGTAACTTTGCAAATACCAACAAAGTATTTTCTTCTCAAATTTGTTTATTTTGTTTGTATAGGTAGCTCATTTCATTTTGAATTGGCTTTGGCAGTTCGAAATATATATTTTTAACGAAATTGTCTAACTTGGCGTAGTGAAAATTTAGTATTACATTCGTAGTCTGCTATTTCACGTCTTGAAATTAAAAGAGTAAAGGTACGATATCTTTTTCCAGGATATGAACGATTTTAAATTATTTTAACTTATTTTTAACAAAGGTAATGTATTATAGGGTTTCCCATTAAGGGCGGGTCGATTTTAAAATTGAATAAAACAAGATATCATTAAGGTTTTATCTTTATTTGAGAGCCCTATTATAGTAAAATAACATCGTTCAAATGGCCCGGCTTCGCTGGGTGGCGCGGATTCGAAAGGTCCAGTTTTCGATGACTTTGGCGCATAAATCAGGCTGAATTTGACCGATGGCATCGATTATGTTGTCTTTGAGGGTCGAGGTGGTTTGCAGCTTACTCGCATAGACCTGCGACTTAAGAAAGCCCCACAAGAAAAAGTCCAAAGGGGTCAAATCACACGATCTTGGTGGACAATTCACGTCGCCTCGGCGCGAGATAACCATGCCATGAAACCGGTAGTGCAGAATATCGATTGTGGCTTAAGCTGTGTGGCACGTAGCGCCATCCTGTTGAAACCATATTTCTTTAGTGTCCATATCATACAATTTAGGCCACAAGTTGGTGATCATCGACATATAGCGATCGCCGTTGACGGTGATGGCCTGGCCAGCATCATTTTCGAAGAAGTACGGACCGGTGACGCCTCCAGGCATCCAGCCCAAAATCCACACAAAACAGTAACTTTATTTGGATGCAGTGGCACCTCGTGAATCACGCGTGTATTAGTGTCGACCCAAATCCGGCAATTTTGCTTATTCACGTACCCATTCATCCAAAGATGGGCCTCATCGCTAAAGATGATTTTTCGACCAAAATTGGGATAAACTTCTAACTGCTCTAAAACATCATTTGCACTGGTTGCTCGACGCTGTAACTCACCATGATGATTTGTCTGTAGTAACTGATTAAAAGAGGATATTTTGACCGAAAGTAAAAGAAACAATATGGCCGCCACGAGCTCTCAAAATCAACCCGTCACTATTGGAAAACCCTTTAGTATAGTCAATTAAGATTGTTTCCCTTTTCTTTTATATAGCTACGCACAGTAAAATATGAAAAAAAAAAAAAAAAATATAAGGCACTTGACTTTTAACAAATATTAGTTTGCATTTTGGCATGACCCCCCCCAGAACTAAAGCTGTATACGCCCCTGGTAAAAGTGCATCAAAAGTACAACTTTTCTGAAAAATGAAATCGAGGGAAACCACTTCAAATGTAATACAACTTGACGCCATGAACTCCCTGATTATAAAACTGGTTCGACAGACGTGTAGGTGGCCCCAAAACCCAGACAGACGTCCCCGAAAACGCGTTTTTTTCGCGGATTTAGGCTTTTGGGAAACCACCTGAAATTGATCACAACTTTTAGCGATGGACTCCCTGAGTGTGAATATGTACGTGACAGACGTCTAAGTGGCCCCGAAACCACCGACAGACGTCCCTGAAAACGCGTTTTTTTGGAGTTCTTTGTCAAAAAGGAAACCACTTGAAATGTATCACAAACGAAAGATCTTGACCTCCTGAGTGCGAATATGTACATAACAGACGTCTAAGTGGCCCCAAAACCCCCGACAGACGCGATTAAAGTCGCAGATTTTCTATTGAAATTTTTAGATAATTGATGTATGCTACCAAAATGTATCGCAATCGGAAGGTCTTGACTACCAGAGTATTAATGTATAAAAAAAGGAGTTTATAGTGTCACCCAACAGCTGGAAAGTCGCGAAATAAATCGCGGATTAAAGAGGATTTTGAGGGAAACCACTTGAAACGTATCCCAATCAAAAGATCTTGACCCAAAGAAAAATATAATGTAAGTGACAGGCGTTTGAGTGGCCCCAAACAACTGACAGTCGCGATATAATTCGCGGATGTTATTATTTTTTCTTTAATTGTATATTAGTGGTAGCTTCTTCAAATATTAACCAATTAAAAGGTTTTGACTCAAGAAAATGAAAATATAAGTTACAGGCGTTTGAGTTACGCCAAACTGCTGAAAAGCGCGATAAAAGTAGCGGATGTTATTACTAGTTTACCAAAAAGATTAAAGTTACAAATATCTTGAAATGCATCTCAATTTAAAGGGTTTGACTCCCTGAGTTGCAAAATGTAACTTACAGACGTTTTGAGTTACGCCATACTGCTGCTGCTATAATTACTAGCTTGTCAATTAGATTATCAATACAAATCTCTTGAAATGTATGTCAACTTATAGGGCTTGACTCCGTGAGTCGGAAGATGTAACTGACAGACGTTTTGAGTTACACCAAACTACTGAAAAGCGCGATAAAAGTCGCGGATGTAATTACTTGTTGATCAATTAAATTATCAATACAAATCGCTTGAAATGTATCTCAATTTATAGGGCTTGACTCCCTGAGTCGGAAAATATAACTGACAGACGTTTTAAATGACGTCAAACTATTGAAATCCACGATATAATTCGCCTTCGAATATAATTATTGTTTTTCCTTCCAATTTAAATTATATCGCTTATTTGAATGGTTTGGTGTGTTTAAAACGTGTTTCCCTCAAAATTTCTTTTTCAGCTAGTCAAAACCTTTTAATTAGGTAAATTGAAAGAAAAACAATAATAATATTTGAAGGCGAGTTATTTCGTGGATATTAATAGTTTGGCGTAACTCAAAACGTCTGTCAGTTACATTTTGCAACTCAGGGATTCAAGCCCTTTAAATTGAGATGCATTTCAAAATATTTGTATCTTTAATCTTTTTGATAAATTAGTAATTACATCCGCGACTTTTATTGCGCTTTTCAGCAGTTTGGCGAAACTCAAACGCCTGTAACTTATAAAATCACTTTCTTGAGTCAAAACCTTCTAATTGGTAATCATTTGGAGAAGCTACCACTAATGTACAACTAAAAAATAAATAATAGCACCCGCGAATTATATCTCGGCTGTCAGTTGTTTGAGGCCACTGAAACGTCTGTCACTTACATTTTAATTTTTTTTTTGGTCAAGATCTTTTGATTGGGATACATTTCAAGTAGTTTCCCTCAACATCCTCTTACTAAAAAAATAAAAGAAAAAATAAACTCCTTTTTTGTATACATTAATACTCTGGTAGTCAAGACCTTCCGATTGCTATACATTTTGGTAGCATACATCAATTATCTAAAAATTTCAATAAAAAATCCGCAACTTTAATCGCGTCTGTCGGGGGTTCTGGGGCCACTTAGACGCCTGTCATGTACATATTCGCATTCAGGAGGTCAAGATCTTTCGTTTGTGATACATTTCAAGTGGTTTCCTTTTTGACAAAAAACGCCAAAAAAAAACGCGTTTTCAGGGACGTCTGTCGGTGGTTTCGGGGCCACTTAGAGGTGTCTGTCACGTACATATTCACACTCAGGGAGTCCATCGCTAAAAGTTGTGATTAATTTCATGTGGTTTCCCAAAAGCCTAAAAACGCGAAAAAAAAACGCGTTTTCGGGGACGTCTGTCTGGGTTTTGGGCAACGGCGTATACAGGGGGGGGTTCACGGGGTCATGTCCCCCCCGAGAACTCAAGATTATTTTGTTGATCTGAAATAATTATTTAGTAACCACATAAAAAAAAAATGAAAGTTGGTTACTTAGAAAGCTAGTAGGATTTTTGATTGTTAATTTAGAATTCAATAGAGAATTTGAATGTTGGTAACTTCAATTCAATAAGAAATTTAACACAACAACAAACTTCTCATATGATAATACATTCAAATCTTAAAATATATGCATAGGCTAGTTTCCGTTTTGAGATGACAGCCAAAACCTGTTAAACCAAACAGAAATCAAAGTGCGGAGTTGTTACCAAATTTTCACTCAGTAAAGTAAAAACTAATAGGATTTTCAAAAAAAGAACATTTTTTTTTCTGAAAATAAAATCTTTAAACACATACAGAAATTGTTTTGTTTGATTTCTGTATGACAAATTATTTTTAAAAACAAAAAAGTGATAACTTTCGATTTATAGTTATTCTAACCTAAAAATATTAATGTTAACGATAAAAGACATAAATATATAAAACTATGATGAAAACCTATTACGAAAGGATTTTGTTTGCTCTTATTCAATATTTACGATCGAAAAATAGTGTTATTGATTTGGATGTGGATTACTTTTACAAAGTAACCTATGAATCCCATAATGCAAAAGCCAATAGCTATGGTAAAGGAGATTTTTTGGAACTCCTTGCGGTGAACCGTTTGACCAGTCGGATGGAATTATTGACGAAAAGCGACTAGGCTCGTAGAATTTAACAATTTTGTCCATTATTTTTATCAGAAAGGCTTACTGGTTAGAAAGATTAGGTATATTTGATGTACATATTTATTTTGGAAGGTGCCTTTCACTTTTCCATCGGTGGCAGTCTTAGTGACATACATTTTTTCCAAATCAGAGGCATATCGAAATCACTCGTGAACTTTGTTCACACTATTCTTGAAACGCAACGAAAAAGAATCTTTGTATTCAATTATAATACGAATATGTAATGTATTTTCATCAGCGGGAGATAAATTGGCTAGGAGCATACACCAGCTCATCTGCAAAATTTGGTCGCAGGAAAGTATGCCCGATGAATGGAACCTCGGTATAGTGTGCCCCATCCATAAAAAGGGAGATGTTCTGAAATGTACCAACTACAGAGGAATTAGTCTCCTAAACGTCGCTTATAAAATCTTGTCGGCCATCCTGTGTGACCGCTTAAAACCTTTTTTCAACGATCTGATCGGCCCCTATCAGTGCGGTTTTAGGCCAGGCAAGTCAACCGTCGATCAAATGTTCACACTTCGACAGATTTTAGAAAAATCCCGGGAATTCCAGATCGATACACACCACCTTTTTATCGATTTTAAAGTCGCGTATGATAGCGTGAAAAGGGACGAATTATACAAAGCCATGTCGAGTCTCGGCATCCCTGCCAAACTCGTCCGCCTGTGCAAGATGTCGATGGAGAAATCTCGCTGCTCCGTCAAAATTGGTAAGAAACCACCGATTCCTTTGATATTGAGAAAGGATTGAGGCAAGGCGACGCGTTATCATGCAACCTATTCAACATCGTTCTTGAAGCCATTGTACGCAACGCACATGTCAACACCAGCGGTACAATCTATCAAAAGTCCGTTCAATTGCTTGCATATGCGGATGACATAGACATTGTCGGCAGAACGAAGCGAGCTGTGGCAGGGGCATTTGCGAGCATTGAATGGGAGGCGGCTAGAATGGGATTGGCGATTAATGAGGACAAGACGAAATATATGCTGTCATCGAGAGAGGAATCTCAACATCGTCGACTCGGGCAAAATATCACGATGGACAGATATAACTTCGAAGTTGTCAAGGACTTTGTCTACCTGGGCTCCACTATTACATCGCAGAATGACATCAGTGCAGAGATCAAGCGAAGAATTACTCTTGCCAACCTCTGTTTCTTCGGTCTAAAAAGGCATTCAAGTAGTAAGGCCCTCTCTCAGACAACCAAGGAGACTTTATACAAAACCCTAATCATCCCGGTCCTGCTTTATGGGTCAGAAGCATGGACACTGAAAGATTCGGATAAAAATCTGCTAGGGTGCTTTGAGAGGAAGATTCTTCGTGTGATTTTCGGTCCGGTGTGTATCGAAGGAGTATGTGGGAGAAGATTCAACGACGAGCTATACGGGCTATACAGCGACGTTGACCTGGTCAAAAAGCTGAAAATACAGCGGCTGAGATGGCTGGGGCACGTGGAAAGTATGGACAGCAACGCACCTGCCCGACGAGTCTTCGAATCCAAACCCGATAGGGTACGCAGCAGAGGAAGAACCCGTAACAGGTGGTGCAATCAAGTGAATGACGACATCAAAGCACTCGGTGTGCGCAACTGGAAGCGGCTAGCTAGGGACAGAGCTGGCTGGAGGGGCTTGTTAGTTGAGGCCGAAGCCCATACTGGGCTGTGAGCGCCATCAAAAGTAAAGTAAGTAAGTAATGTATTTTAGTTTTTCCACTATTGTAAAAAGAGCAATTTGCACAAGTGGTCATTTTTGAAAATCAGAGCTATGGTTTTCATTTTCAGTAGTGAATATTTATATCTATTAACTAAAATTAAGAAACAGAAAACAGTGCACAGTACCTATGATATTTTAATGCAACTTCAATTCGCTGAAATAAAAACTTTGATAGGATTAAAATAAATTCTGTATAAAATTCAAAACAAATCATCAAGCGAATCCAAAAAATTTTTTTCCTCAGTATTTTCACAGCTAGCTTAACTGATTGTCTTTGGTCAGGCAACTGGAGATTGCTGTATGCTGTTGCTGAGGCCCTCCGAAATAAAAAATGTAACAGTCAGGAATAAAAACGAATAGCGTTTTTTAATTTTCTTTGGAACCGAAAATGAGGTAATTTTGCAAATACCAAAAAAGTGTTTTCGTCTTAAATTTGTTAATTTTTTTGTAAAGGTAGGTAGCTCATTTAATTTTGAATAGGCTTTGGCAGTTCGAAATATATATTTTCAACGAAATTGCCTAAATTGGCTTAGTGAAAATGTAGTTTTCGATGACTTTGGCGCATAAATCAGGCTGAATTTGACCGATGGCATCGATTATGTTGTCTTTGAGGGTCGAGGTGGTTGGCAACTTATTCGCATAGACTGCGACTTAAAAAAGCCCCACAAGAAAAAGTCCAAAGGGGTCAAATCACACGATCTTGGTGGCCAATTCACGTTGCCTCGGCGCGAGATAACCACACCATGAAACCGCTCGTGCAGAATATCGATTGTGTATTAAGCTGTGTGGCACGTAGCGTCATCCTGTTGAAACCATATATCTTCAGTGTCCTTATCATCCAATTTAGGCCACAAGAAGTTGGTGATCATCGACCTTTAGCGATCGCCGTTGACGGTGATGGCCTGGCCAGCATCATTTTCGAAGAAATACGGACCGATGACGCCTCCAGGCATCCAACCCAAAATCCACACAAAACAGTTACTTTATTTGGATGCATTGGTACCTCGTAAATCTCGCGTTGATTAGTGTCGAACCAAGTCTGGCAATTTTGCTTACTCACGTACCCATTCATCCAAAGACGGGCCTCATCGCTAAAGATGATTTTTCAACCAAAATTGGGATAAACTTCTAACTGCTCTAAAACATCATTTGCACGTGTTGCTCGACGCTGTAACTCACCGTGATGATTTGTCTGTAGTGAATGATTAAAAGACGATATTTTGACCGAAAGTAAAAGAAACAATATGGCCGCCACGAGCTGCCAAAATCAATCCGTCCCTATTGGAAAACCCTTTAGTATAGTTAATTATGATTTTTTCGTTTTTATTTTATATAGCTACGCACAGTAAAATATATTAAAAAAAAAATATAAGGCACTTGACTTTTAACAAATATTAGTTTGTGTTATTTTTTTTTGCATGACCCCCCCCCCAAGAACTAAAGCTGTATACGCCTCTGGTTTTGGGGCCACCTACACGTCTGTCGAAACCAGTTTTGTAATCAGGGAGTTCAAGGCGTCAAGTTGTATTAAATTTGAAATGGTTTCCCAACCGATTTCAATTTTCAGAAAAGTTGTACTTTTGATGCACTTTTACGTGGTATCGGGGCCACTACATGCTGGCAGACGAACGTATTTGTTATCATCTTCACCAGGACTACCTATACTATTAAAATCTATTGGTTTCCTTTCACGATCAAAATCTGCTGCCAGCTCTCGGTCTGTTTGCATTATGTTCAAATTTTATAATAATTCATATGATTAAAGTATTTTATAACAGAAACATGTGAAAACACCCACAAGCTGTCATCGCAAAGTTTTATTTTGCAAAAATACATCAATTGCATTTTGTTAAAATAAAAATTTAACTTCATTTCGAAAACTTTGTTGCACTGTGCCTGAACGAATGTGCGTTGTGCCAATTTGAGAAAATAAATTGCTCTTATTTCAACCCCAAAACCATAAATATAACACACACAAACTATTGTGGAGAATATAAAAAAGTCCTTATAACGTGCTGCAGTGAATATACATATAAACAGGACGTACATATATTTATGAATTTTTTCATTCACATGCACATAATATGTATGTCATATGTTATATATCTACATTATGTATATAAATTGTATAACGATATATTATATTTTGATTTGTTTGGAGAGGAATGGGAAAAGTTTTTTCAGGTTTATAAATTTGTTTCGTTGAACGCGCTTTTCACAGAAAACTTAGGTACTGCATCGAAGTAAAAACAGAAGAATAACAAAAACACATTGTCAAATAAAGTTTTTTATTAAACTTCTATACCATAAGGTTCTTGCTCAATTCCATTTTAATTTTATATAGGTAAGATATAACAACAAAAGCATGAAGAAGATGAGTAAACTATTTCTGTATTTGAGTGTATTTTCTCGTTGTTAATTTCAAATCAAATAAAAAAAAAAAAATAAAAACTAAAAGTCAAATTATTGAGCATTTTTTCAAGTTTTTGAAAACTTTACCGCAAAATTTTAAACATCCAATTTTTTTTTAGTAGGTATGATGCTACCAAATATTTTTCTATTTGTAAGACAGTCTACTTAAATTTTTTAAATTTGAAATACCTTTTGACTAGATTTGACAAGCTATATAAGCTATACTAGACCAATTTCCTTCCAGCTGAAAACATCGAATACAATGACTGACAGCTCGTAAAAAACAAAAAAACTCACAAAAAGTTTTTTTTGGATTAAGTTGCTAAAAGATAAAATATTAAGAAATTAATTTATTGACCAATTTGATAATTATGATGTGTAAGTTCAACTTTCATTGTTATTTTTGTTGCTAACTGTGATAACCCATTTTTTTTAGGTAATAAAGTTCCCGCTGAAGAAGACAGCAACCCCTGTCGAAACGTCGGGAAGAGATAATGCTACAATTCTTGTTTCATTACTAATATTGTTGTGACCAAAACAGCCGACGGAACAAAATATTTTCCACTCAACATCATAAAAAGGTAAAACATCCATTAAAATTTCGTTATATAAGGCTCGGGGAAATAGATCCAATTTCAGATTATGCTTTGACATTCGAAAGAGTATTGATACACAATTAGAGAGCTACATTTTGCACACTGTATTTTGTGTCATCTTTCTGCCATTTTGTTTTTAATTGTCGTTTTGATGTTGGCGCGTAACTCACGGTTTTTTTGATCCTAGACAAAGAAGTTAAAAGACAAAGTTCTAGCAAATTGAATTATCTATAAAATATGTATCTTTGCAAAGAAATTTTGTTTAGATAAGGGATTATTGTTTATAAGTTAAAGAATATTTTGTTGAAATATGAAGGTGCTGATTTGTTTATATTCTTCATTATCTTTACTTGTTGTCACTGAAAACAAAATTGTTATTAAAAAGTTGTAAAATTTTCAATTACTTATATTTGTTACTCTTACAGTTTTGCCTTTGAGCATATAAAATCGAGAAATATTTTTTTTAACGTTCGTTTTGATTTTGTTGCGTAACCCAAGTATCTTGAGCAAAAAAGTTATGCAGCAAACTTTTAGCTAATTTAATTATCTATAAAATTTATTGAATATTTTGTTCACTAATCTCTAACAGCTTTATTAATAAAAAACGCTTATTCCACCTTTATTCCATGAGCTTACAAAACCATGGAATAAAAGTTAAGCAACGGAATAAAATTTCCCTTTAATATAACCAAAATGTTTGTGGAATAGTAAAGTGATGTTTGCCAAAAATCCCTGCTTGGTAACTTGAAACTTTCACCAAGTTTCGCAAGCTTGAGTTTTTGAGTTTTTTTCGTATGGGTTTTGATAGCAAATTTTAAATATTTGTAAAAAATAACGTTCACGTTACCAAACCCTAATAATTTTGTCAAAATTACTATCATTTTTTCAATTAATTGTGTTGTGTGTTTATTTTGTTTTCTTTTGTGGTTTTATTTTCTTAATAGAACATTTCATAAAAAAAGAAAAAGCACGGAGAACTGGCTTTGTATATTTTTTTTTGATGGTTGATCGTCTAATAATAACTGAAGAGGATTTAAGAACGCAATAAATTGATTAGCAATTATCATTTTTACTTAAAATTAAATACACAAACCTTCACTTCGCTAAACCAACTTGTTCGATGGCTTAGCTTAATGTCACTTAGAAGAAATTTTGCTTTTTTAATATTATTTTGTACTTAGTGCACGGAATATGTAAGGCTTAACACTTCCCTATTCCACGTTTATTAATATGTGTGTAATTGTTTAGAATTAACAACGAATACTGTTCAAATAATTAGGGGTTGATTATAATAGGTATATCTTTTTTTTGGCATGAAAAAAAAAAATCATAATAAAATTAGTAGTAAGAAGTACTTACTAGTATTATGCTATAACAGTTTTCTAAGGCAGATAATAGTTCTTACTCTAAGGCCCATATAAGTTCGTACGTGATCACTGTTTAGGGAGTTTGGCTTTCGATTTTCGAATTGATAACATTTGAGCTACGCAACAAAATATGCACTCCAGAGCGATAACCGTTATTTGAATTAAAAAAAAAACTGTCATAGTAAAAATATATACATACATAGGCATAATTGAAAGATAATTTTTGTTTTTTAGTCACAAACAAAAAGATATAATGAACACTCTAAGAAATCGTCGTAAGTTTACTACAATAAGTGTTTAACATTTTTCAGCACCGGTTGAGCTTTACTACTTTTATTGTAGTAACAAAAACAAAGGATAGTAAAAATAAACATTTGCTTAAAAGTAAACAGTTTTTTGTTGAAAATTACACATACATATGTTGAATTTACGTTGAATTTTAAACATAATTAAACACTTTTTGAAGAAATTAAGAGCGGAGATGAATTTTCAACAATATTTTTTTTTGCGGGATATCAATTTTTTTTTTAATTCAACAGTTTTTGTTAAAAATAAAATATCCCTGTTAAAAATCGGTCCTGATAACAATTACAGTGGACCTCATCAGTTAGAGCTGAAATTGTTACCTTTCTAAGACGCAACATTTTAGTCGATGGCTACCGAAAAATATAATTTGCAGTGTGTTTATGGTGTAAATTTTATAAACTTCGCGTCGGTAGCCATCGACTAAAATGTTGCGTCTTAGAAAGGTAACAATTTCAGCTCTAACTGATGAGGTCCACTGTAATTGTTATCAGGACCGAAACGCATTGGACTAAAGGTCGCTTAAATACTTTTTATTGAATTTCATTCAATACAGTCCACTAAAATAAAAACAAAAACAATAAAACTTCTATTGTTTAGGTTTTTTCTTCCTTTAATAAAATATTAAATTACAAGTATTCAGGTAAGTTTTATTATTATACCTTATTTATTATATTATAGTTTTATATTATATCTACATACATATTTGGTTTCGGTAAATTGCAAATTAAGTTGTTTTAAATGTTGTGTTATATTCAAATCAGCAGTTTACTGAATATTTAACAGTTTTTGCCAAATCCCTTTTTTACAACGTTTGTTCACAAAAGAAAAAAACAAAAACACTTTGCAATCCAACATTCAATAATTTCAACAGTTCTGTTTAAAATTAAAAAAGATTTGTTTGCGGCAAACGTTTTGATTAAAAATGAACATAAGTGTTGATTAGACACCTAATAATTAAACCATTACTGTTTAAAATTAAAAACCTTTTGTTTGGGGTCAACGCTTTGATTAAAAATCAACATAAGTGTTGATTTGACACCAAAAACTATAAATAATAAATCAAATTGTTCGGTTTCAAACAATCTTTGAAAAATATTTAACATTGCGCGTTGAAACCTAATAATTTCAACAGTTCTGTTTAAAATTAAAAAAAAACTTTTGCTTGCGGCAAACGTTTTGATTAAAAATTAACATTAGTGTTGATTCGACACCAAAAAGTAAATAATAAAGCAAACTATTCGATTTTCAACCATCTTTGACAATTATTTAACACTACGCGTTGACACCTAATATTAAGAATTTCTTTTTAAAATTAAAAAAAAATTGTTTGGGGTCAACGTTTTGATTAAAAATCAACATAAGTGTTGATTTGACACCAAAAACGCGTTGACACCTAATAATTTCAACGTTTCTGTTTAGAATTAAGAAACTTTTGTTTGCGGCAAATGTTTTGATTAAAAATCAACATTAGTGTTGATTCGAAACTTAAATTTAACCATTTATGTTTAAAATTAAAAAAACTTTTGTTTGCGGTCAACGTTTTGATTAAAAGTCAACATAAGTGTTGATTCGACACCTAAATTTAAGCATTTATGTTTAAAATTAAGAAAACTTTTGTTTGGGGTCAACAATTTGATTAAAAGTCAACATAAGTGTTGATATGACACCAAAAACTATAAATAATAAATCAAATTATTCAGTTTCAAACAATCTTTGAAAAATATTTAACATTGCGCGTTGACACCTACTATATTTATTTTAAAATTTACGAATTTTTGTTTGTGCTGAATATTTTGATTACAGAATTAACAAATCCAAATTGAGAACCTGAGAGCGAAATTCTAAGAGAATTAGAGACTAAAAAGGAAGGAGGAAATACCTTAACGACTTTGAGTTTGGAAAGTCTGACGCATAGCAATAGCATTCAGTTAAGTCTTTTATCTGTGTTAATAAGTATTTTCGTTATTTATTTAAATATTAAAAATGTTACTAAGGTGTATATATGTAAATTAAATGAAGCCAGAACTTGTGTGCTTTTAATGCCTTCAACTTGAAAGATATAATTGATCATACTCCCAATTAAAGAAGCATCAGGAGTAAGCTTTAAATGTTTATTCCCTATTGCCTTTAAAAACAAAATCACAATTAAAAATATAATCATAATATAAATGTTTCAATTAATTTCCTTTTCCATTTTTTCCTATACATGCATATAGAAACTTTCAATCAGTCTTAAAATGTCAAAAGAATCTTTCGAAGTTTGGAGTTTTGACCGGTCAATAAAGAAGGCGTTTGTATGCAAGCCAGACATGATGGAAGTGATGGCAAAAGGTAAATATTTACATTTCAAGTTTGCTCGAGCAGTGGGTTTTTTTCACTTGCGGTATTAGGTATACTTTAGGGCAAGTTTTACATTTGTACAAAATATCGAACTCGAGATAATAACTACCCTAACATTAAGGAACGCTAAAAAAGTGTCTTTCGCGATTCTGCTTATCTGTGTGTGTGTGTATGTGTGTCTGTTTGTCTGTCTGTCTGTTCGTTTTTCTGCCTGTACTTCAACCTGCAACCTAAACGGATTGACCGATTTTTTTCAAACATTTTTTTGAGCTCTAGCTATTTATAATGTCTTTTTTAACTATTTGAAATAAATCAATTTTTGTATTTTGGTTGTATGGTAGGTTCCGTTATTTTTTGAGCTCCCCTCTAGGGAATCACCTAAGAACCTTAAATCCGAAGTTTGTAGAAAATCGGTTTAGGCTGCAAGTCGAGGTACAGACAGAAAGACAGAATTGCGAGGCCCACTTTTTTCGAGTTCTCTATCATCTTTATGTTAGAGAAAATTTTTATCTCGAGTTCGATTTTTTGCATGAATCCTAAACTTGCCCTATACTACGAACATATATTTTAAGTTAAAAGCTCTATTTTGTTTTCGAGTTTTATTCTCGATTTCATAAAGCCATTTTAAAGATTTAACTGGCTTTTAAGTCATAAAATGACGTTTATTCCATACAAAATACGTCATTTAAAAATTTAAAAGCCTGTTAAATGTTTATGAAATTGGCCATTATTGTTATTATTTTCGCTTCAAACCGATCTAACGTTTTTATAATTGTATACCTTTCAGCATATCCTATGTTGCCAAGAAAAATATACTATGTATGGAGCAGAATTTTGTTTGGTTGTGCGATACGCCAAATATTTTTGACAAAAAGCAAAGGTAAGTTGTAACTTTTTAACTATAAGTATAGTTTAGCTGATTAGCCTTAGTAGGTATATAGCCTTTTAACAAAGCGATCCACTTTTAAGTATTTAACATAAATCATTTCACATAATAAAATTTATTTAGTGACTCCCATATATACATGTCTTTCTATTATTTACAGAGAACACGAGCCTTGTACGGATACAGACATATTCATCCAATTCAGGAGTCTTTTTTTTTTAATTTCGTAAGTAAATGTAATTTCATTTTCTGTACTAATTCCCCCAAAGATTAAAAAAAAAATAAAAATTTCATAACTATGAATTAAATCTTTCTATTTCAAGATAGTTTCGAGTAATGATATTTAATTTTGCAAGTAAGTATTCAAATTCAGCACGAAAAATGTATTCAAATTCATTAACTTGCATTTTTTTGTCTCATTATAAGGATTACCTATCTGGCAAAAGTTATAATCAAGAAGTTTGGTGATGTTTAACGATAATCAGACTTTTCAACATGAATATAATGAGATGAGAACTCAACCATATAAAAAGGTAAGAATTCAGCAGATATTATAAGCGAATACTTTAATTTGACCCCAAAAGATCTTACAATCAATTTTCAACACATTTACCCTATTTTTCAACTCAAGTGCTTAAAAAGCAACGATGAACTTAAAATTCAAGATGAACCAACTGATTTTTCGACAAAGTTGTTGAAAATTCAGAAAAATAAAACAAATTTTATGTTCAACATAAACGTTTCAAGCTTGAAACGTTTATGTTGAATATTAATTTTTTTTATTTTTCTGAAATTTCAACAACTTTGTTGAAAAATCAGTTGGTTCATGTTGAATATTAAGTTCTTCGTTTTGTTTTTAAGCACTTGAGTTGAAAAATAGGGTAAATGTGATGAAAATTCAATATGAGTGATTAAATACAAGTAAACTTTTGGGAACGAAATTTAATGTATGCTTATCTTTCAACACTTATATTGAATTCTAATCTTTTTAAGGTAAATTTTTCATCTAACGATGATTGTTATTAAGCTTTCATGTTTAAAACTAGTTTCTATTTCATCAATAAAAGTTGAGTTTTAAATAATTTACAATTGGTTTTCAACAATCTTCAATACACATGCTAAGAAATTAGCACGAAAATGTTGATTCATAAACTACTGACTTTAGTATCTAACAAATTATGTTGAAAGTTAAGTCAAGTAGTTGAATAATCGAGTCGTAGTAGTTTAATTCTGATAAAGATTTGGTTAAATTCAAGCACATTTTTAGGAAAAATTATTGAGGTTTGCTAAACATTCAACACATTATGTTGAATTCTAAATTTTTCCGGTTGAATTTTCAACCCTTTAATGTTTAGTTTTTAGTATTAATGTTGAAAATTTTCGAGATTGTCGTTGTTCTTTCAACAAAAAATATTGACTTTTCAACATAAAGAATTTAATCGTAACAAATTTTGTTTGAAAGTTTTAAGTTTTTGCTTATTTTTCATCATGTATGCTGATTAACCAACAACAATATCAAAACTATTAGTTGAACTCTAGGCAACTTTCTTTAGGAAATTTAATGATTTTGCTAGTCATTCAACATATGATGTTGAATTCTGAGCTTACAAGTATTGCATTCTTTTGTTATGCTGTTGAATTTTTGTTATTAGTGTTGAAAAGTAAGAAATTATAGTTAAAATATCACCAAAACAAGATGAAATAAAATTCGTTTGCAATTAATTTTCTAAACCTATTGTTTACTTTTAAACATTTCTGTTGAAAACAATGCAATATTTGCTTAAACGAAAAATAAGATATATAAAAACCAATAATTGTTGATTATTCGACCGTATATGTTGGTTTTTCAACGACTGATAAGTGAATTTTTCATTACGTGTGTTTGTTTTTAACCGAATATTGATTACAAATATCGCCATACGATCTTTACGATACACGATATAGATGCTAACTTTTTATTTTAATGAAAATTCAACATTGTACTTTTCAACCAGATGTTGAAAATAAAACACCGAAATTACCTGTTGAAAATTACTACAATTATTGTAACGGACCAGTTGCATACAATAATTGTAGTAATTTTCAACAGAAATTTTTTAGAGTGAATATAAATATTATCAACACCTACTTTTTTGAAAAAAAAACTCCACTCTTACTTATATTACAAGAAGAGCCGCCATCAAATTTCGGGAGTGGATGTTGTATAACCAAAATCTCAGTATACCTACTTACATATGAGGGTTTAAATGGGCATATTTTGTGATATCGATATCGGGGTGTTGAAAATTTTTAAATTCCTTATCAGGGGTATAAGCACTTCAATGATTTTTTAATAATAAATCCTGATGCTTTGTAATTTTCCCTAAGCCCAAAAACGGTAATCTTGGCAATCCAACTAATAGAACTCAAACTTGTGTACTTGTGTGTATTTTTAATAAGTCTTACGCATGAATATATTTTGATTTATATTTTATAATTTAATAACAAAAAATTTCTAAACTTTTGATGGTTCAAACTTATTCCTACATCAATAATATCCAAAGGTATAGTTATTTTGATGAAACGAAGAATTCTCAAAAATTGAAAAAAAAAATCACACTGAAATCCCGTTATTTTTTTCTCAACAGCTAAAGCCGGTGCTATTTCTGAAAAGTTGTATAATAGTGTAAGGTACAATATATGCAAGTATCAAAGCTATTACCAAAATTTAGAAACTTGTATGGAGCCATGTTTTTGTTTTCTGGGATAAATTATGTTACCTTAGAAACCAACTTCTTACTAAAAGCGAAAAATTAATAGAGTAAGAGCCTAGGACCGCCAGACAAACGTTATTTTATCAAAGCTAAGATTTTTTCTGCGAACAGATACTATGGTAGCTAAGAACAAATGGATACTAAGAATCTTCAATCCGGGTGCAATTAAGAGGTAGAGAGTGTTAAAGTTGCATACAAATGTTGCAACATTGCGTTATTTTATCAAACCTCAATTTTTGATATGTTTTAGGGGATGGTGTCATTAACTTTATTTGACACTTGCCAAAAATCTACAGTGTGGCCTAACGTGAGCCAGACACTTAAAATATGTCAAACTAATCGTGCCATTTTAGCACTTGCATTAATTTCGTAAGCGAGTCACCCCAAGGAACACTGTTGTCAAAGAAAACTGCCGACTTACGGTGGCTGAACATACCCTAAATGGAGCAATGGAGGAGTTTAAATCCGTGGAACCCGCGAATCAGAAAACCCAAAGTTCCTATCTTCTGTTGAGGAAAGTCCGAAATGAATTATGAAAAAATCTACCTATTTTTTATCGGTAAATTATAAAGTTTCCTTATTTCGTAGTTTTACAGTAGCATAATATAGGTTAGGTAGGTACTTAAAAATTGTCCAATTTAGTAAATATTCTGTATGAATTATCTAAATAAATATACGGTACCCTATATTTATAAAGTATCTGACCTCGGAGATTATACACTTTGCTTAATATAATTTTTAAATTTAAATGTAATTAAGGCATATCTATCCCAATCAGCTTGCGTTAAGCATGACACGCCATTGGGTTAATTTAAAAGGGAAATTAGGTTGGCAGGTAATAATGACCGTATTCCGTGTTAGTGTCCCTTAAACGGCAAAGCACTCGCCCCTTTGGAAGGATGCGATCTCCTGTTGAGAAGCTCTTCGCAAATTAAATGTCTAATTTGTCTGTTTGTGTCATTTCACATGTCACAGCATTTATTGTACTAAAGTGGAAAAGAGGTAACTGTACCTTCTATATAATGTTTGTATAGGTATGTACGTATTGCTACAGCATTTGTTAGAGCAGACACACTGAGTGATGGGTAGAAATTAGATTTGAAATTATTTTCTTTTGTTTTCGCGTGTATTCTTGGCTGTTTTGTTATGTACCTTGTACCTAGGTTACAGTTTGCGAAGTAAAATTGTGAAAAACAACCAAAAAAGCAAAAGATTTCGTCTTTTGTACAAAATTTCTATTTAAAAAAAAAAATATTTGGAAGTTGACATAATCAAAATTAAATTGCATATAAAAATTGCAAAAATATTCGTTTTTATTAATAAATTATTTTTTGTAAATTCAAAAACTGTAGATTATGTTTAGAGAATGGATCCTTTATATTGTCTTGATGTGGTTATTAAATTATTATATTAAATTACTTTATAGTATTTTAACTGTGATTAGATATGAATCGTCTTTAAAAACTTCATAAGAAAAGTATTATTATTTATGTTTTAAGCCTTTTAGCTGGTTCAATATGTAGCAGCCACGGGTTAGAAAAAGATACCTTCTGAGTGGTTATGCACAGAAAAAGAATCTGGTTTCTGACAAGGCACTAAAGAGTTTTACATAGATTCTGGCAAGGGTCTAGCAATGGTTAGGAAAGGCTAGGGCCATAACGATTATGAGCCCATTTGCCTCATCAGGCAAAAAAAAAAAAGTTGACTTGTGTGGGACTTGACCCCGCAATCTTGAAAGTGAATAAGTTTCATACCATATTGCATAAAAAAAAACTACACAATATAACAGGATTATATGGACATGCTTTTTAGGTCGTACTTGGAACAGGTTTTCTGTTCTAACTTGTCCGACCTTTCTCACAAATCTGTGCTGTTCCAGTCTGAACTTTTCCTCACTGAACAATCCTATAACATCCATAGTAAAAAGTGTGATATTAAAAAGAAGACAATGGAAAGAGTGAAAAATGTGTCTTATGATACTGAAATTGCATTGTGGTTATAAAATTGTTTTTCTGGTGTACAAGAGACATTCCTGATGAGGTAACGAAGCATGGCCAGCAAGTTCTTACTAGGGAGCGCCTCACAAGTGTTTGAAAAGATTTCCTCGTCTAAATATTTGGTACTAAAATCCAGCAAGGGCTTGTTAAGTATCTGACAAGTAAGTCTAGATTTTCCTTACTGAAAACTTACTAGGGCCTTGTCCAAACTAGATAGCCTAGAACTATTTCTCTAGACCCAATAATTTCCAAAATGCCTACACCTTTTCAAAATTTAACGATAATAATTTTGTATAACTAATTTTAACTGGCATAGAAGAAAATAATTAGAAATAGAAGAAGTGTTTGGCAAAATGGTGCTTTAATATAATATATTTTTCATTTCGTTCATGAAGTGATAGCATGTGTTGCTGAATAGACGTGTCTAGCAAAGAAACAATTTTATATTCGATTTTCAAACGTTAAGAACGTACCAAGGTCTTTGTTCTTGTATTAGAAGATCGCGAACACAATTTTTCTTCACTGGTTAAATAAAATAAAAAGTACCATTAACTTTTGATTAAATTTTTTAAAATAATTTGATTTTAAGTTTGGCTATTGAGTTAACCTTAAAATATAATTTCAAGTGTGACAAATAAAAGTGACAATATAACACCAAAAATACATTAAATTAACTATTTAAGATCAATACCCCACCCAATAAGTGTAAATAAACACCAACACAAGAGCCATCTCTGATACTGTGTGTGATATAGATGTCAAATCGTTTCTTTTAAAAATTACGTTTAATTAACTATTATTTAAACTCATATACCCAGCCCAATATACATAGTTGCCCCTTAAACCTACCCTATTATCACTTAAATTCAAATGATAGTACGTTTTCTTGTCTTTGAAGCGTAATGGAGAAGTCTCTTCTTCCTCTCCTGAGCAGCAGCATTCGCTTTCCGAACCAAAGCAAATAAAAACCGTCTTAATCGACAAAGGACCATTCACATGAGAGCGACCAACGACCGAAGAATGAACAAACAAATGGGATTTGAAAAATTAATAAACGTTAATATTTCACATAATCTAGTCGAAATGGTAGAATTCGATTTAAGATTAATTTTAAAATTATAAAAACTGAATTTCTATTTGCTTAAATATGAGAAATTTGAGACAATAAATTGGTCGTAACGAATTGCGGCTATTCGCGACGAACAAATTGTTTTCTTAAAATTCTCTTGTTTTAGGAATTAAAATGAAAATTTTAGTATCTTAAAATAATCCTTAATTATGTTTCTTCCAATTTGTTTAGATTTTGTAAAGAATTTAGGTTTACTTATGTTTTAAATCCCATTTGTTTATTCATTCGTCGGTCTCTGGTCGCTCTCATGTGGATAGTCTTTAACAACACATCAAACTCACCTTTAAGGGCTGGCGCCAGTAGCGGATCCAGGGGGGTGGCTATAGGGGCTAAAGCCCCCCCCCCCCCCATAGCCGAACCATACAATTATTACAAATATAGAAAGCAATACATTACAACGTGTAGAATTTTATATTCCGTCTGAAATATTGTTAATATATGAAATTTGATGGACAAAATAACGTGGTTGGGGTTGAACTATTTGCATACATGTTATGTAATTTTTTTTCTAAGCACTAAGATTGGGGCTAAAGTCTGAAGCGAATTGGACAAAAACTAAGTTGGGGGCTATGAATATGGACATGTTTCATGCGACGACAATTTTTCCCTAAAAATAAAACCCAGAAAATTGTGAAGAAAAAAACAGTTTTGGAGCAATAAGGTCTGAGAATATTTGACAAAAAACCTAGCCAGGATTAAGCAACTTACTTCGGAAAAACTAACCTTATTCCAGAGAGTTTTGGGGGCTCAAGTCTTGGGCCTGTCAAAGTACGAAGTTGGGACTTAGGCTTGAAGAGATAAGTAAAAAGAGATGTATATGGCCGGGGCTTAACATTAACGTGTCAAATGTCAAAATTTTATCAAAATCACTATCGGTACTAAAAATAACCATTTAAAAAAAAAATATCAAAAAGTAGCCTTTCTCTTTTAAAAAAAATGTTGTTGTACCATTTGCTCAAAAAGTATCCAACCAATTTCGATAAATTTTATATGGTTGGAAAGCCATAGGTGCGGAGATGTGCAGAATATTATCTGAGACAAGTATTAACACACCGTGGGGCATTTTTGATTTTGCTTTGCCAACCACTGTGCATATTAAACACAAATTATTAAAAAAACTTACAAATTTGTTTTGCGATTTCAAACAAACTGTTGGACTCTAGAGTCTGTGAATATGAGTTTCTGGTGGTCGAGTGGGCGAAACTAGTTATTTATAAATGAAAAAATTTCAAAAACCTTTGTTCTAAAAATAGTATATAATTATTATACGACCCATTTCGGAGTTTTCGCCATCTTCTTAAACAAACAGAATTTAAGTTTTTAAAGTTTTTAAGTTTTTTTTTAAATCATTGGAGTTGTTTTTGAGAAAATCATATTTTCTTATTTTGCTGAAGAAATTGTATGACAGGTACCGTTATTATTTGACCTAATAAAATAAAAAAAAAAAATACGTGTCGGGCATATTACTCAAAAAAAAAAAAAAAATAGGTACTAAGTTTGAAGAAAATTCATTCAGCCTCTCGTTAAAACCAGTTGGAGCTTCTTATGAAGCGTGCAAGACTTATTATGTCTATGTTTGTCAGAACACTAGGATCATTGAAGAAAAAGTCTCCGAGATGGAGCCTACGTCTTTGGGATAGGGCAGGGCATGTGCACAGAAGGTAAGGAACAGATTCTTCCTCCTCTTCGTTCATACAGCTTCTGAAAAAGTCGTTTGCGAAAACTTCAAGCTGTTTTGCGTGCTTGCCTATTAGACAGTGCCGGATTATGACACCAATTACGGAGCTGATATGCAATCTGTGCAAAGATATCAAACACTCAGAGCGCCTCACATCTAGCGTAGGCCAGATCTGTTTTGTTGCAAGGCAAGTGGTTACGTTGTTCCACCTAAGGTTTGTTCTCCTTAAAGCATCTTGCTTCAGCAAAAATTTGCATGTAGCTATAGGCATACCGATATTTACCTATTGAGATAAAATAGGTAGTCTTGTTCCACCTTTGGCGAGTTCATCAGCTTTATAATTCCCGGAATGTTCCTATGGCCCAGCACCCAACAAAGAAGAATATTGAAATGCTGTGCCATATTTATAAGAGATGATCGACAGTTTAGGGCTGTTATAGAGTTTGTAGAGACACAATCGAGAGATTTTATGGCAGCTTGGCTGTCTGAGAAGATGCGGATATCAAAAGTCGATATCACGTTTTCCTTGAGCCAAGATTAAACTTCCTTTATCGCCAAAAGTTCTGCCTGGAACACGTTTCAATGGTCTGGAAGACGAAATGAGGGACTTAAATTTAGTCTTTCTGAGTACACACCTCCACCAACCCCATCATCGGTTTTTGAACCGTCCGTATAGAAATTAATCGATTCGTCTTCCAAAAATGTCACGTCCTCCCATGTGGATCTGGAAGGTATGGCAACTTGAAAATTTGTATCGAAACGGAATTGTAGGATGGTGTAGTCAACTATACGTAGAAGTGATCTGTATGAGTTCAGTATAGCTGAGTGGCCTATTTCAGTATTGGTCCACTGTGAAGAGGCTTTAAGACGGATTGCCGTACTTGCTGCCGTACTTGCTGCCGTTTGCTTACTAAATATATCGAGTGGTGTCAGATGAAGAAGAGTGCCCAGTGCCGCGGAGGGAGTAGAACGAAGTGCTCCATTTATACACATGCAGACTGATCTTTGGACTTTATTAAGTTTATCGTGGTTAACCGCTTTATCTAGAGCTGTCCACCATACTGCCACCCCGTATGTTAAAATCGGTCTAATTACCGAGCTGTATAGCCAGTGAGTAAACCGGGGTTGGAGTCCCCATTCAGTAGCGGATCCAGGGGGGTGGCTATAGGGGCTAAAGCCCCCCCCCCATAGCCGAACCATAAAATTATTAAAAATATAGAAAGCAATACATTACAACGTGTAGAATTTTATATTCCGTCTGAAATATTGTTAATATATGAAATTTGATGGACAAAATAACGTGGTTGGGGTTGAACTATTTGCATACATGTTATGTAATTTTTTTTCTAAGCACTAAGATTGGGGCTAAAGTCTGAAGCGAATTGGACAAAAACTAAGTTGGGGGCTATGAATATGGACATGTTTCATGCGACGACAATTTTTCCCTAAAAATAAAACCCAGAAAATTGTGAAAAAAAAACAGTTTTGGAGCAATAAGGTCTGAGAATATTTGACAAAAAACCTAGCCAGGATTAAGCAACTTACTTCGGAAAAACTAACCTTATTCCAGAGAGTTTTGGGGGCTCAAGTCTTGGGCCTGTCAAAGTACGAAGTTGGGACTTAGGCTTGAAGAGATAAGTAAAAAGAGATGTATATGGCCGGGGCTTAACATTAACGTGTCAAATGCCCCAACTGTTTATACTAAAAACAAAGCTAATTTACCGAAAGAAACGCATTTGAGGCTTTAACCATTTGAGAACAACGGGATGTCAAGTTTAGTGCAAATGTTTAATACAATAGGAATTGATTCTTACGGCCTTGATTGGGCTTAGAAAATTTCGGGCTACGTTTTCAAAATTTGAAAGGTCCAAGGCAATAATTGTACATACAAAGAAGCCAAATTCCAAAAGCGTGAGTTTTCTCTGTGCGCGCTCAGAAAATCATGCAAAAGCAAATGAATATTTGCAATCCCTCTAGACTCTACAATGAAGTGCAAATTTTTTCGATATATTGTTTTAGCATGATTAAAAAGTGTATGCAGGGTAAACACGAAAATTAATTCACGCTGGCAGAATTGGGCCACGGCTTGTTTCTTAGAGCAGCTTTGTCTTATGTTCTAAAGTGTCAGTTTGAACAAAATAGTTTCTCGTTGATTTGGCTAATTCAGGAAAAATAAGATCTCAGAGGACTGATACCGTGTCAAAGCACATACATATATGATCTTTTGTCAGTACGAACACTTAAATATAATTTTTCTGAACTAGCCAATTATAAACAGTTTTCAAATCTTGTCATAAATGGGAAGTTCAAAACATACCCACAGCTAATTTAAAAATATAACTACTTAAGGTAGGTACCTAATCAATTTAGGCTCAAATTATTATTTTGGTGCACCTTTGAATTTGCTTCTATCTCCGCTACAGCAATTATGTATGAATAATTGTTATTGTTTTTTGTAGATATTGAAAACGTTTTAAAGCGCGACAGGAGCGGATTTAAAGGCACACAAAAAACGAAATCCCATTAAAATGAAAGTGGAAATGTCGAAATTCGTTGTCTTTTATATAACTACACATGTATCTCCATATATCTTTTTCACAAAAAAAATACTTGAACCTTAAAGGTTAGACCGCACTCACCGGAACTGCACTGCATTGGAACTACACTTCACACGAATTCGTATCAATTTGTATGAAGTTCAGTTGCCGCTTAGTGCGATATAGCCACTAAAATTTCATAAAAAATAATGTTTGCCACGTTATCGTGAAGTGTAGTTCGGCTGAAGTTGGTAAGGTCTTGCATTAAACTTAAACTCTTTATTATTTGTTATAAATTATAAAATGTATCTTAGGACAAGCAAATTTTATTACTTAAGGTCTCAAACTGGATCTCCAAACTAAAAGCCCCCCCCAGAGCCAAATCCTAGAGCCGCTACTGGCTGGCGCCCACATGCAACTTTCAGTCACGAAACTGTTTGGTTGCTAAAATGATTCAAATGCATTTATATGAAAGTGCGCACACATGCATGTGTGCGATATAAGATATCGAAGCTACTCTTCAAAAAGATAGTGCAAATATTGTCAAATTACTCTCATATAAATTGAATATTTTTGAAGAGAGAATAACAGCAAAAATTAACACTGATGTTTTAAACTTAAAAAATTCAATTGATGACGTCAACGAAAAGATGAATACAATAATTGAAAACAAGTTAAATGAAATCGACGTCAAAAAAAAAATTCACAAAAAGCCGAATTAACAAAAGAAAATGAAGCACATCAACTGATAACCACACGAATTGAAACATATGATGAACGACAAAAATATGAGGAAACAGATAAAGATGCACTCATAAATGGACTACCAATGCTCGAAAATGAAAACTTAATTGAAACTTTTAATAAAATATGCACTGTCATTGGTATAAAAACATTTGTTGTTCGTGATATTTTTCGATTAAAAAACCAAACATCTCTAACTCCACCAGTGGTGGTTAAATTTCTAACAACGCGCTACAAAAGCACTGTCTTACGCACTTACGCTAGATAGCAAATCACCGCACCAGAACCAAAAAAAACACTTTGCCCTCGCGACCTCGGACAATCTTTTGATGGTGCTGTTTTTGTGCATGAATGTTTGACCACAAGAAATAGAGAACTATTGCAAAATGCACTGAGGTTGAAGAAGAACGGAAATCTGTTTACCGCTTTCAATCTGCGTGGGTTTGTTTATGTAAAAAAGAACCGTGTTGACAAATAGTCTAAGAGCTGGCAACATATTTTTCGACCTTATCGGTACATGGATGAAACTTTGGTCACATAAAGGTTGAGGGCCGTCAAGCGCAAGAATTTCAATTTGACACTCCGGGTCAGAGGCTTAGGTCTTAGGCTTAGGCGCCTAATTGATCGAACCGGAGTGGCAGACTGTTGTGTGGCAGACTGCCATTGGACCATATTGTGTCCTTATTAAAAAATTAAAATAAGTTAAATGACTGACATAAATACACGTTCCATGATTCGGGTTTTAGGTGAGCAACAAATGGGTTTAAAAGTGTGCCACATCAATTCACAGAGCTAAGGTCCTAAACAAGATGAATTTCAGTATTCGTTTATTAACTCTGGCATCGATGTGTTATGTGTTAGTGAAACCTTGTTTTCTCATAACTCTGTTTGTCAGGTTGAGGGATTTGATGTTTTCCGATGTGACAGAGTGGGCCGAGTTGGAGGTGGTGTAGCAATTTTAACACGCAGAGTTTTATGCTTTTATAACTGGTAGTGAGATTGAGTACCTATTCATCGAAGTTAAATCTCATAATAATATTAAATTATTGATAGGATCAGTATATAATCCTCATCGGAATATCAATTTGTCTCCACTTTTTTCTGTTCTTGATCATTTGGTTCACCTTTTCTTATAGTTGCTGGAGATTTAAACAATAATGTACTTCAAAGCACAGAGTTGACTGATAGTATGAGATCACTGAGTTTGTTTCCAGTAAATGTTTCAAAACCGACACATTTCACTAAAGCGAATGGTACCCTCTTAGATATGATTTTTGTAAGCCATTTAAGTGAAGTTCTTCTCTTCAGGCAGAAAGCCTCAGCTTTTCACAATCACGATATTATTAACCTGACTTTCGAATACTCGCCAGACTTTTGTCCCTCTTATTTTACATTCAGAGATTTTAAAAATTGTAATAAACATCAGTTAGAAATTGATTTGGGGTAATGGATTGGTGTCAAATTTACTATCTACCATCGGTAGATGACCAGTTATCTTTTCTGCATATGAACATTTACTATCTCTACGATTTGCATGTTCCGCTTAAGACAGTACTACACAAAAAAAAGACTCGGTGTTGGTTAAATAATAACATAGTTAAACTCATCAGAGAACGCGATATGGCATACAGACGATGGAAAATATTTAAGCTTGATGCATTGCATAGTAATTATTAAAGGTTAAGAAATAGAGTAGTTTGTACTATTCGAGAATCTAAAAAGCTTTTTTGCGCTCTTAAACTTGATCCTAGTCTAGCAAAAGGTAAGCTTTGAAGAAACCTCAAAGATATTGGAGTAGGTAGTAAGAATATCAATAACTTATCTAACGTTGACGGCGAAGTTCTGAATAAAAATTTCACTGAACTAAATAGTTTAGGTCGCAGGTACATAGTTGATGAGAGCGAAATGAATTTTGTTTCGGTTGACAATCTAATGGTAAATTTTAATTTCTCGGTTGTTGAGGAAACAGATGTACTCGAAAGTTTGATAGCAATAAAATCCAACTCTGAGGGGATCGATGGCATGAGTCCAGCTTTTCTCAAATCAATTCTACATTATATACTTAAATATATTACTCATTTCTTTAATTTTTTTTATGACGGGCACGTTTCCATCAGCCTGGATACAGGCTAAGGTCATTCCAATACCGAAAAATCAGAATTGTGATGAATTTCAACCAATTGCAACATTACCTTTTCCCTCGAAAGTCTTGGAAAAAATCACGAACAAACAAATACGGTGTTTTTTATCCGAACAAAAACTGATTTGCTCTTATCAGTCTGGTTTTAGAGCTAAGCATATAAGCTGTACAACAGCTCTAATAATACAAAATAAAATTAAATTGGATGGCACAACAACTCGTGAAGAATCAGCGCCTAGTGATTAACAACTCGCAGACATTCCTGTGTGCGCCTTTCGACAGGAATGGAAGGGACCTACAATTTTATGCCGAATCCAAACGGCGGGACGAGAAGCACTTATTCGTGACAACTGATACTCTTGGAGGATTTGTCAATTCCTCGCAAGAGGCAGTAGCCCTGAAAAAAAACTTTTTAGTTTTTTAGGTGGACGAGGCTAGAAAGCGAACCCAGGCCTTCAGCGTGACAGTCGAACGCACTAACCATTACACTACGGGTTACTACCCCTAATTGACGTTACTGAAGCAATAAAAGCGCAGTTGATAATGACAAAATAACCATACTTACTCTTTTAGATTTTTCAAAAGCTTTTGATACGGTAAATAAAAATATACTATGCATAAAAATCTTAAAGAAATTTAATTTTTCATCGTCCTCAGCTAAATTAATTTACTCATACCTATCTAAAAGATCGTAATCTGTTTTTGCGAACAATATATTGTCTTCTCCTCTTCCATTGCATAGAGGTGTTCCCCAGGGTTCTATACTGGGTCCTTTGCTCTTCTCAATGTACATTAATGATCTTTTTATCTATCCCCTAAAGTCTTCTTTGCACATGTACGCAGACAATGTACAATTATACAACAGTTTTCCTATTGGAATTGGAATGCTTGAGAATGGTATTTATGAAATAAATAATGATCTGCAGAAAATTGCAATATGGTCTCAGCAAAATGATCTTTGTCTGAATGCCAAGAAATCAAAATGCCTTGTTATAGCAAGAACACTCATAGATACATCTTATTTCCCTGCGGTTTACATGAGCAACACCTCGATTGAGTTTGTTGACTCTGCAAAAAACCTAGGACTTACATTTAATCGTACTCTGACCTGGAATAATCATATAAGACTCACTTTAGGAAAGGTACGGTATTCCCCGCTTAATTGCACTGACCATTTTGTCAGATTTTTTCGGTTTTCTGGGTGGATCAATTAACAAAACCCTGCTTTATTGGCCGGCCTCTTCAATTAAGCGAAGCCCGGAAAATTGCACGAGTGGGCCAATTAAAAAATTAAATATTCATCTAAAAAATTCACCATGCAATTTTCAGTGACGATTAGTGATTCGTGTAGCTATAATTTATTTTTAGGTTTCTTTTGTAATGCCTTTATTTTGGCCTTTCAATTAATCGATAAGTTTTCATGGTTTTAGTTTTTCATCAGCTTTTTCTTAAGATCAATTAAGCGAGTAATTCAATTAAGCGGGGTTCAATTAACCATTTCAAAAGCTATTCTACTTATACGGGATTTTTTCAAACGCAATTTTATCGGTTAATCAAGGGGGATGTTCAATTAAGCGAGGTGCAATTAAGCGGGGATTAATGTATATGGAGGTCTACGATTACTCTGGGCTTCCCACCATATAACTCCGCTCAGAACGTGAATGATATTGGCGAAGACGTTGTTATTTCCAATTTTACTTTTATGTTACGAAATCTATTGCAATTGTAACTATGCACATAAGAATAAACTTAATGTAGCTTTTAATAGTATAGCACGGTATGTCTTCCGAATAAGAAGGAGTTAGCACATATCTAGTTATTCGAAGTCTATGTATGATATGACGCTCGATAATCTCTTGCTCTTCAAATGCAAAACTTTAACCTTGCTGCATAATATCATACAACTTCGCCAACCTGAATATCTTTTTAACAGAATTCAATTCCCTCGATCTCATAGGTCTGGCAATCTTATTCCTCTCCGTTTCTCCTATCTTGTATCCCAGCACCAGTTTTATGTCAATGCTGTTCGACTATGGAACTTTCTCCTAACTCATTTAAAATGATTATATGCGCTAGTCAAATTATTAAAATGTTAAAAGAATTTTATAAAGCGACTTGATGCATTATTTAGGGGCTAACTAAAGTATATGATGGTGATGATCTTTATGGTGGTTGATGGGGGTGGTGGTGATGATGGTGTGTCATAATCTTGAATTTTTTTTTATTTTATTTTTCTTTCTTAGAATTTATTTTAATATTCAATTTGTATTTCCTTTAAATTATTAGGTAATGAACTAATTATTTGTTTAAAATGATATGGATTGTCAATTTATGCAACATATTGTAATATTTTATATTTTATTTTATAGAAAGTACTGTATTGATATTTGCTCTAAATTAAAAGATATTGTATCTTACTGAGTAATTATAATAATAAACTGAAACTGAAAGAAATTTCTCTCTAAAACTCAACGCTACTTCTTAGTCTATTAGTTAATACCAATAATGTGATTATATTTACGTAAGATACCTAAGTTTCTTACATAGAGAGCCCAAAATATAATTATTAACATTGTAGTCCAAGTCAAGTCAAATAATAAAGGCTGCCAGAGGAAATTGATTGACTGACTTTACAAAGGGCAAACATGCTTAATAATATTCAGAGAATACCTTTTGGAGTGCTTGGTTACTTACGTTTCTACTACGTTCGTTTGGTTGTTTGGAGACCCTGAACTTATTACAAATACTGTTTTAGTAAATAAGCTTAGTAAAACTTGTTTGTGGGTTTGTACACCAATGGACGAAATATAATCTTATATCTTGTTATTTCTTGAGGCATTTTACGTGAATAAAATTGAATGTGGGTTGACTTTGATTAATAAAATTTACTTTCAAGGGACAATTAAATCTCATCTAAGTTATACTTACATAATACCAAAATAAATCGTCAAAGAATTGACTTTTAAAAGTAATTTTGATTTAACTGTGTACGAAATCCTTAATGGATTAATGTTTTGATTTCGATGTATGTAGTACGTATTTTTTGATTCATCAAACAAAGTGCTGCACATAATGCTGAACAATATACTTGAGTGAGTTATCAAACACAATGGTAGGCATCTACCGTAACAAATCACACAAAACTAAACAAAAATAATACAAAAGACCTATGTATGTATCGCTCAAGAAATGTCAATTCGCGCAAATATATGGGTAGGCACATATTTAAATATCTCTCAAAGCATATTTTTTTTAATTTTCAACTTTATCCAAAACGGTTAAACAAAACTTAATCAAATTTTCTGAAGCTTCTTAAAATGTCCAATACATACTTTTGTAACAACATTTTCAAACCATTTTTTTTAAGGTGTATGTGGATAACTGTTAATTATAAATTGGTACATTAATTATTGGTACATTAGTCTCGTCAATATATTAAAAGTACTCTTATCCAAAATCAATCAATTAACAAATTCCGGAATAAGTTATGAAAACAAAACATTTCGGAATTTTACCACTGCAGTTGAAAAATTCTTAGTTTTCCCGTTTTCGTTTTCATTTCTGAGTTTTAAAGTTACAAAGTAAGGATAAGGCAGGTCTTAATTATTCATGCGAATTATTTATAAGTTGTTCTTAATTCTAACGCACATACTATTTCCTAAGACTATTGTCCGGTATGCTTAGGTAGCAGTGGCGTGGCGTTCATATAACACGATTCCTACCGTCTTCCCTTTCAAAATGTCCGTCAAACGCCATAAAACTGCTTCAATTTTAACTGGAATGTAGCCTACTATTTTATCTTGAAGATCCGACCCGTAGAAGTCAAGCTATATGCTTTTTCCCCGAACCATATCACCTTTTTCACAGTATTTTTAACAAACTACCTAAAATAACACGGCGACCACCGTGTTATTCCGTCTTATTTTTGTTAGCGGTACTTAAACAAAGAGAGGAATAATACAACTCGAATGAAAAAAGGGATGCAAAACAATTTACTTCCAATCCAGTATAAGACGGTCGAAAGCCTGTTTTCCATGTCGTTCGAAAAGAAAATTTGTACCTATAGGCAGTAGCGGATCTAGGATTTGGCTGTGGGGGGGGGGGCTTGGAGTTTGGAGATCTAGTTTGTACATATGAAGTTATATAACAGAAAACGAATTTTGACATTATCACTTTCCTTCTTTAATAATAGCCGTGTTTTTGTGCCTTTATATCCGCTCCTATAAATATCCACGCCTTAAAATATTTTCAATATAAAGAAGAATAACAAGTTTTTGGAATTGATATGTGTTTAACATGGGAATTATTTTTAAGCAGAGCTAGAAGCCAATATAAAGGCTCAGTAAAACATGGCAGTATAACTAATTTTATAAATTACATTTTTAGTCAAATTCGTTTATTTATATTGCTTAGTAATAATTGATTAGGTAGTAGGTAGCTACCTACATTATGTAAGTGTTTGTTTAAATTAGCTGAAGGTTGCTTTGAACTTCACATTTTTGATTAAATTTCAAAACTGTTTGTAATTGGGTAGTTCAGAAAAATTATATGTAAGTGGTCTTACTGGCAAAAGCTCATAGTGCCACTCTTCTGAGATCTTATTTTCCTGTACTATAGCCAGAAAACGAGTAGAGTACCTACTTGTTTTGTTTAAACTGCATTATGGAGAGCACAGAAAATAATATTTTGCGGATCGAAAAATTAATATTAAAACTTCAAGTCTTTTATTCTGGCGTAAGAAGCACCTGCTCTAAAAAATAACCTTCACGGCCCAATTCTGCAAATGTGAATGAATTTTTGTGTACGCTGCAAACCTATAGTTATTATTCCTGCTCAATAAATGTGTCGATAAATTTGCACGTCACTCTAGAGTCTATAGGGATGGTAAATATTCTCACGCTTTTTGAAATAGGCTCCTTGACTGCAGAATTGTTTAGTCCAAAAATATTTTATATGTACAATTGCCTTGGACCTTTGAAATTTTGAAAACTAAGTCCCAAAATTATCTTAACCCAGCCAAAGCCGTAAGAAGCAATTTCTGTTGTATTCAACATTTCACTAAGCTCTACACCCCGTTGCTCTCCAATTGTTTAAGCCTCAATTGCGTTTCTTTCGTCAACTTAGCTAAGTTTTAAGTGTAAAAAGTTGTTGAATTTGACATGTTAATGTTAAGCCCCGACCACGTTTTTTTTTTAATTATATCTTCAAGCTTTAGTCCCAACTTCGGACTGACAGTCCCTAGACTTAAGCCCTCTGGAATAAGGTTAGTTTTTAGGGAGTTATTTGTTTAACCCTGACTACGTTTTTTGACCAATATTCTCAGACCATATTAACCACAAGCTGTCATTGCATGAAACATGTCCATTATTCATAGCCCCCACTTGCTTTTTGTCGAACTCCGTTCAGGCTTTGGCTTAGGGTTTAAGGCTTAGGAAAAAATTACAACATGTATATTGTTCAGCCCCAACCACGTTATTTTGTCCATCAAATTTCACACCTTAACAATATTTTAGACGAAAATAAAACTCCACACGTTGTAAAACTTTGCTTTCCTTATTTCAAATTATTTTAGTTATCGGCTGTGGGGGGGGGGCTTTAGCCCCTATAGCCACCCCCCTGGATCCGCCACTGCCTATAGGTGACGAATACAAAGAGGAACAGCGACAACCGCTTTCGCTGCCAGCCGCGCTGGAGCGCCGGTCGACGACGACAATAGATGGCAAGGTCATTTTGCAAGAAGTGTAGCATGTCGATTTGTATGTATCTAACTTTTTTTTAATAATTATGAAAGGCACAAGACGCTTTTTCTCGGCTTATTTATCTTAACTTTGTTCAAAATGTTAGAAAAGAGTGATATGGCTCGAGTAAAAAGAGTATAACTTGAGTTCAATTGTCGGATCTTCAAGATTAGGATCTTAAAATCTCAGGAAAATAGTCTACAAATGTATGTTAACATAATTCAGAGAAAAAAAATTTTAACCCTAGTTTACATCCTGGGGTGTGATACACCCCAGACGACTTTTAAATGCTTGTAACTTTTTTGAAAATCAGTTTTTCGACTTCGGATAAAAAATCAGTGAACAAAATTCTTTTTTCTGAATATTTTTCTTCTTTTTTTCATCAAAGAGCTTCAAATTGATTTTTTGGAAATTTCGTGTGAAAAAAGGTCACACACACTTGCCTGGGGTGTGCTACACCCCAATGATCAAAATGTAAAATAAATCAATTTTTTTAGTGTTTATTTTATTTTTCATGAATTATAAGTTAATTATAATTAACATTTCGATGCGTAATATTACTCTGGTATAGATGGAAGTTCTGGGAGACATTTAGTACAAACTGTATTCATGTGGCGATGAAAAATATGTTTTTCACAGACATCGCAAGTTAATCTCGATTTCCTGTCGTCTGCTCTCGGACAAAGGTGGCATCTGGCCTGAAAATAAAATGCTTTTTAGAAACGTATTGTTTTTTGTAATAAGCAATACCTGTTTTCGTGGAAGCTTCTCGTCAACTGAAAGAAAAACCTGCAATTGTCTTCCCATAGTGCGGAGAGCATCAAGACTAACTTTGGATAACATTTGTTCCATAGAAAGTTGCGAACGATCATCCAACTCCATTTCCATTAGTTCTTCTGCAAGTTGGATAAGCTTTTCGTTTCTAAATAACTTTATATTTCTTGAAGGGGGGTTAAAATGGCGAAAAATAATAACTGTGGCTAAAGCTGAAACATCCAACAAGTTGTAAAATACAACCATGGGCCACCGATTGGTTTGACGAGAACATGAATATAAAGAAACCATTTGGTCAAACACGTCGACTCCTTCTTTTGTTGTGTTATAGTCCAATATCATGAGAGGTTTATTTTGAGGTCCGAAAACTGCTTTTTCAACAATGTGCTGTGTTGAAAGCAGCACAACTTGTTTCCTGGGTTTTGGAACATATGAAACCAATGCCATTTTCTCCGAAAATCCGAAAAGTGAAGAATAAAGTGGACGGTATTGTTTTTTGTTGTTTATTTTGATTGGTATATCATATTCATTTAGAAGTTCCTTGACAACAAATGGTTTGGGAATGTCGCGTTTGTTTTTGCGAATAGTCCCAAGAAGAGTAATTTTTTTGTCCAATAACTTTAGTGCCAAATTTACAGAAGTAAAAAAGTTATCCACTGGAAGATTCCTTCCGGTGTGAAAATATCTTGGCATCAATGACATCACAACATCGTATCCACGGCCAAGGCCTACACTTTCATCACTACTGCCAGTGTATATGGAAAGTTGCAATGGATATCCAGTTGAACTTTCATTGAGCCACCAAAACTTGATACCATATTTAGCAGGTTTGCTTGGCATATATTGTCGAAACTTACAGCGACAACGAAAGGCTTTCAATTGCTCGTCAATGGTCAGATTTTCGGATGGAATGTAATTTGATGTCAAGGTTTGATTCAGTTCTTTCAAAAGGAATTCAACGGGCTGGAGAATGTTTTTTTTTTTCGGCTGACTGTCCTCGACGGCCAATTGAATCATCGAATCGCAAAAATAAATTCAACTCATCAAAACGTGTAAATGACATCACAGCGCGAAGAATTGTATGACCATGTATTGGATCCCAAAGCGAACGTAGAAGGCGGTGACCATCTTCCATTGCTCTAATGTAGAGCAAAACTCCAAAGTATGCCTGCAGTTCATTCATATTCAAAGGCTTCCAAAAACGTTGCTTTGTTCGCTTTGCATTTAATTTTTCGTAGACATCATTAGCCTTTTCGTTTGTCCGTTTGATGATTTCGTTTCTCATATCCACATTAAAAATTCGATTAAAAATTTCGATAAGAGACGAGTGTTTCAAATTAATCGTAGGTCCAACAGTTCCACCAGGCTTGAAAACATTGCTTCCTTGAACACGAGACAGAGCTGCTGTCTCCGGGTTTTTCATCCATTTTCGAACATTATGAGCAAGAAAAAATACGTCATTTGAAACTGGTGTCGTTGATTCTTGATCAATATCACTTCCAGCTTCATCAGGTTCAGGCAAACTTTCAATTGGTCCCAACATCTCTGCCGCAGTTTCATCGATGTCCTCATAATCCGCTAAGGAATAAATTTATTCAAAGAACGATTTATACAGAATATCAAAACAAAATATTTACAATCGAATTCATCATTTGGCAAAAAATCTGGATCATTTTGTTCATCATCTCCGCCAGAATTAAATGGATCAGTCTCGTCTTCTTCATCTGATTCCAAGTCTAGCATTGCTCTCAACGCTATTGCCCTTTCTTCTTCATCACCTTTATTATATTTTTTCAATAATTTATCTAAATTAGACACTAAAACAAATTATACATTTACAAAGTTCTTTAAATTTTAAGATTTATGTTAGAAAACAATATTTTCATACTTACTTTTTGATAAATTCCAAAGTTTTTTGCACTTCTTTACAAAATCGCTTTAAATTTTGCCGAACAATACACGTGTTCATAAACAGTAACAATTCCAATGTCAACTCGATTGGAAAAAAAAACGTAAACAATGCACCAGAACATTAATAAAAACAATTAGATGCGCTTAGAACTGTTGGGGTGTAACACACCCCAGGCAAGAAAAGTAGTAAGTTTTTTGGGGCTGTAAACTAGGGTTAATTCGAATTTTATACCTAAAACAAATTTATTGAAAAAGTTTTTAAGAGACAAATTTTATACTGATAAATCTAACATATAAGATGTTTGAAATTAGATTAAACGCATATCAAACTCTTGATATTTCCATATATTCAACAAAATTTCGGATGATTTCGGGTTTTTCGCCCACACATTTTTGGGCATTCTCCTTTCAATAGGAAATAAGACCAAATTTATTTTTTTTTTTCGAAAAAATTCAGTGATAAAGAAGCTTTGAAAGCCGACCGACTTACAGCATAGGCGCTTGCCAGGGGACTGAGCATACCCTAAGCGGAGCGACGGAGTCACGTGAGCGGAAGAGAGGACCCATAAAGCGGGTTAAAATCCCTGAACCCGCGAAGCGCGCCACCCAACATACTGTTTAGTTCAAAAACTTTGAAACTTAGGTGCCTGCCAGTTGAGGGATTAATTCCTTTTTTTGGGAACTAACCCCCGTGTGTGCTAGTTCCCATAAAAATGGAATTAAACCCGATCTGGAAGGCACCTATGATATCGTGTATCGTGCCATGACATTTGGCCATGTGTCATATGGCCGTATTTTGAAATATGGCCATGTGACACATTGTGAAAGCTTCAAATGTCCATATTCCAGCATTTGGCTATTTGTCGTTTTTACAAAGTGTCATACGGCCATTATGGCCATATGTCACTTTCAAATTATTCTTTTGCCAGAAGTAAGCGCGAATTTAAACAAAAAACTTGTAAACTTTTTCAGAAGGTTGTTTCGAAGTAACTATTTTTTAAAATGTTCTGGGAACTATCTTTAAAAACAAAATTAAAACTTTTCAAAACAACTTTTTGAAAACGTTTACCAGTATTTTTGAAAAATTCTAACGAATTTTCTTGTACTAAACATTGATTTGGGTAAAAGTCTTTGGGGCATATTCATAGTCGCAGATAGACCCAGGTTTAACTAAACTACAGTTTAAGACAATTTTGGCTCAATGTATACAGACCGATTTTAATTACAAATTGTTGGTTTTATATTTTTATAAGAGAATTAGCTTGGTATACTACACAAATAGCTTCAAACATTTTGAAATGATAAACTTAAAAATAATAGAATCAACGTCCGAAAATTCAACTAAACCTATGTTTATCTAAGATCCAGGTCTAAAATGACTATGAATACCCCCTTTATGAATTAGCCCGTGCGGGTTCTTTCATAGAAATTACACCCGCGGGGGGTAGTTCCGTGGGCGTTAATGCACTAAACCGAATAAAATAACAACAGCGATTTGTTTTGCAGTTTAAAAATAAAAAAAACGTGAAAACGAAAAAAAGCCAAATTGACCTTATTTCGTTCTAAAGCGAAATAAAGCCAAAACTAAAATTTGGCGTTATTTCCATATTAAAAACGAAATAAGGCCAAATTTTTGAAATTTGGCTTTATTTCGTTGGCCCTTATTTCACGTCACCGGTAGGTTCATACAAATTTTTAAATTATAAGCACATGATGTATGTACATGCACAGAAAAATCGATCCTACGATCGGTATTATTTTAAAACTTTTGTATTCCTATGTACAATTTAAAAATGTCACCCGACATTCTTAATTCAATAACGAAACTCCAAAAACAAGCTCAAATTTTTAAAATAAAAAAACTTTATTTTCAATAACGTAAATTTAAAAACAAACACAAATTCCCAAATTAATGGATTTTTCAACTGATAAAATATATCACTTTTATTTGTCTGTTAAAATACAGATTTTGAATTTTTTTCCGTTGCATCAACCATTCACTATCCAAACCAAAACTACAAGTTGCTTTCAATGATGCTGTCCGTTATGTCTATGGGTTACGCAGATATGACCATGTTTCGGAATTTTTCAAAAATATATTGGGTTACACATGCAGCAATATGTATATAAACGCAAGGAACTGTTTATTCTTACATAAATTAATTCATATTAAGGGTCTTATCTGTTTACCAAACTTTCTTTTAACAGTTCCGTTAGAAGTATCAATTTTATTCGTCAACTTCCCAATTATCTGAACTAGTCTCGTTTATTTTACATACGTGCTGTTAAACTCTTAAAGTCGCTCCCATCTCTTATTAAATTAATTGTTAATTATACGCGATATTTCTTCACTATTGTCTCTCCCAATTCAACCATAATCCTCTCCCTTCAATAGCAAAAGAAATGCTTAAATTTCATTCGGAGGAAAACAAATTAAATTCACGTTGTCAATTTTCCTTTTAAATTTATTTCTGTGTTCATAATACTCTGTCAGATTCCGATCATTTGACGATCGTGGTTGTCAATACGATTATCGCTGATAATCAATATGACATCGCGGTTGTCAATATGACCAACCGCATAATATGTAGTCACGTGTTTCCTCATGGATGTTGCAGAATCTAGATGTTGCACTGCTCACTAGCGAAGTATACTGAGGTGACTTCTAAGCGTGTATAGTATCCAGTGAGTAGACCTGTCCAACAGAATTATTATTTTTTTAATTTAATTTAAGTTTTTAATTTTTTTTTTTAATTTGATATTTGTTTCTTTGTACAAATTGCGCCATTAACCGCACTGAAAACCTGGGCCTTAAGGTTACAATTAATTTAATCTCAGCTTAATTCAAGCATGTAACTTAAAACTAAACAACAAAGTTCTTAAAACTAGATAAATAATAAATAAACATTCAAAGTTATAATAGATATGTGTGGTAGGCTGCGGGTCAGGAATTGAAATGAAGACCATTCTTGAGTTGTTGGCACTTCTGAGCATTCTTGTAAGCGGTTCATTTTGGCCGTACTCGGTTTGGTGAAGGGGTATCCAGAAGAGTTGTGTAGATCTAAGACGCTATTGCTTTACTTTGCGAAACAAGTCTACGCAGTCGACACCTCCAGATAATAACTGGTGTTAAAAGAGAAGGTCAGCATTACCTCGACGTACTCCTAAGGTTTGTAAGTTTACGGTTTTCGTAAGGTGGAAGTCTAAATTGGTTGTCCCATCCGAGGCCCCACAAAGAAAATCTTATAAATCTGCGCTAAACGGCTTCAATGTGCTGGATGTGGACATGATTATAAGGGGACCAGACGGCAGAGGACGTACAAAAGAAACGTATAAGGATTTTTTGACGTAGGGATTTGTGAATTCCTTGGACCAAAGCTTAACGAATCCTAGAGTTGAATTAGCATGTTAATAATAGAGTCATAATGAGCTCGTAATTAAGCTGATTGTCGCAAGTAACTCCTAGGTCACGAATAGATGTGACAACCAAGACTTGTTCATTATTCATGAAATAATAACGCTGGGGGCGAGGGGGGTTTTCGAGAATAAGTAATCACTTGACACTTACCGATGTTAAGTTCAAGAAAATTATGTATTGTTCACTGTGCTACAGCCTAAAAATGCTTTTAAAGTGACCTGGTAGAAGTTGTACATCATACAGTATATCATAGTTGAGTACATCATAGTATAGTTCTTGAAAACATTCATAGACCCTCAAAATTTCAATTTATCATCAAAAACACTCTTCAGCTTTCAACGATTTTTTACCAAGTTATTTTTCGACCAGATTTTTAAGATTTGCTTATATTAAAAAAAAAACTTCGATACTTTTTTAAAAATATAAACTTTTACGATCACACATCACAATACAAAATTGTATGCAGATGTTTTTATTATTAAATCTAAAAATCACACATTTTTTCCCGTTTTTTAAACTTTGAAGACCGTTTTAAGGGATAATTTTAATTTATTTTGTTTGTAAGAAAAATTTCAAATCGCACGTAAAGTGGTTTAATAAAAATCTTAAAAAAAAAACAATGTTTTTGTTATAAATTGAAGTTTTATGGTCTTTAAAAGTTTTGAAGTGCCGTCATATAATGTTATCAGTCATACCCCAGCCTCCAATAGGCCACTTCACAAGTAATTGTTTTGTTTTTGTAGCACAGTGAAATATAGTCCATCAAGGGGTTGGTTAGGACTTCAAATCTTCAGACGACAAAAACTTTATGAAATACCTAACTTTGAACAAACTTAGACTCGCAGCACCATACAAATAAGTCTGATCATCGCCACCGGTTTGGCACACGTTAATAGCTATAACTTTAGTTAAAAATAACTTAATTCTAGAACGCATGGGTTTATGTTGTTATTAAATTTTTCAGTATCATGTAATTAATCTCTTACCAAAAATAATTTATATAGGTAAGTTATTTTGATGCCAAAATCTCTCTTACATAATACTTTTTTACTCAAAAATTTACAGGTGCAAATTTTGTTTTTCACAATAATAATGATAAGCCATAAACAACTTTAAATCAACTTACCTTACACAAATAAAAATTAAGCACTTGAACACAGCATAGAGCCAGCAAGAAAGGTAAAAGATGATTAATCATCTTCTTAAATAGATATACTCCAATAATAATAATTACAAATTTCATTATATCTTTGTGAAGAAGTTAGGTACTTCTTCTTAACTTCTTCGTCAATTGGAACACTCAAATTCATAATTATATTTAACTTAATTTGACTTTCTTTTCTTCACAAATCACAACCTACACAAAAAAAAAACATATTTCTAGTATCCCCATCATCAATAATCAACATCAGCTCATCAGGTTCATGTTCATTTTTATTTTTTTCATTTATCTACCACTCCACCACACGCCACATGCCGCGCGCCGTGCGCCGACATCATAGGCCGGTACTTGAAAACATTATTTCATCAAATAAAAGAGGGGTTTTTCGTTTCACAATAAATGATTCACAATAAAAATGATACTTCTTTAAATGGAAACACTTAAGTAATCTTTTGACATCAATAAAGCTTGTTGTTATGATTTTTTTTGCAATGATTTGTTACAGGCAGATTCAAGGCAAAAATTATTACGAAGAAACACAGCTTACTAATATTGTTTTATGTCTTATCCTATAAAAAGCATCGTTGCAAGTTGAAGTAAATATCAGTAAGTAAATCGATTTCAACTGTGGTCAAACATGAATTATTCATTGAGGGAACTAACTGTAAGTGGTGTATTAGATTTTCGATAGAATTCTGATTCGTTTATCATTAAGTAGACATAGTAGGTAGGTACTCATGTTTTTTATAAAATTCTTTTTATCAAATTTTCAATTTGGAACATTTTAATTCTGACACAAAGAGTATTTTTATTTATGCTTGTGTTGAGCCTTTTATTTGAGTCGGTAATCGACACACTCAAAGAATATTTCCAAAATCCTAAAATGAGAATTTTATCGAACAAAATTAAAGAACGAAACATATGTACATTGTACATTTGTAATTTTTTTGAAGTTTCACATCTATTTCTCAGAATTTTAATAGTGAAACTTAAAACTATTTCATTATTTAACTGATACAACAATATTTAATTTTAAAGGCATAAGTTTGTCACTATAAATAAAAAAATTGTTTTGTATGTTTTTACCCAATAACCCAATTTTGTTTTGTTTCAGATCCTGGCCTTCCTCTTGGGAAGCTCAGCAATATGCTATGGTAGTCACGACGTGACAGCTCAAACTGGGAAGTACAATGATAACGATAATCAATACAGTGCAAGTGGTCTAGGTAGGATCTTGAACGCAGTACATGCTCCTTCAAATTCGGGCTATTCTTATTCTAAAAGTGATGAATATAAACCTAACCATCACCAAGGATCTTCCAGTTACAGCAATGGATACCAATATTTACCTCCAAATAATGTCGATGGATATCATTATGAGAATCCGTCAGCGGCTCAAAATACTGGCGGTATTGAATATGGGTCCCATCATTATTCAGGCATAAATCAAAATACAGCTTATGGTAGTGAATACCAAACATCAGGCCATATAAATAAGGTGCCTGTGCCTAACCCGTTTAAAGAAAGTCATATAGGACAGTCTTCAAATTTAGGATACCATTATGATGCACCAGCACAAAACTACTATGGAAACTTCCAACCTGATCAATCAAAGGAAATGGGCTACAATTACTACAAACCCCAAAAGTCAACTAGTACTAATTCAAATTTCAAAGGACACCCCTATTTACCAGGGCCGTCTTCATACCATAATAATAATCAAAATGGGCAACAGCCAGGTTTTCAGGGTCAACTACCTCCAACGACAATGAACGGTTATCAATACGAAAACCCTAATAATTCTGGCTATAATTATTATAAGCCTCAACATTCTGGCCAAACACAGTCAAATTTCAAAGGGCAATCGTATCTACCGAGGCCACCTACACCCATATCCAGTTATCTGACCGAAAGTTCTAGTCATCATCAAGGATATTCATATGAAAAGCCTTCAACATCTTTCAAAGGAGAATCTTATTTACCCTTGCCTACTATATCAAGTGGGTGGTAAAAGTTTAATATTTGTTTTTAATTATTTTTAAGTTGTTTTCTATTAATAAATATATCTTATGTTTTCTTCTCAAATTTTCAATTGTTTTTTTTTTTTTTATCAAAAAAATATTTCAAATAACACTCGTAAGCCTGTTGTATAAAAAGGAATTTTTCAATTTGTATTTTTAGGAAATCAAAAACTCCATGCATTCTTTAAATAATAAAAACATACAATACATTTCAAATAACAAAAGATCAAAGCCCTGCCTGTAAATTTCTAGCAATAAATTGATGTGACAAATATCCTGCCGGGAACAAAATTTTAAAATCAGCGGGTGTTTTCAAGATACAAGTTAATTTATTTTACTTAATGTTCCATACATAATACAATACATTACATACCTTACCTATTTTTTATTGTGAGAGGCATAAGAAGAAAAGAAAAGGAGTAAGTATAACGGGTTACAAAATAAATGCAAGAATATTAAGAGTAAGGTGGTGTCAAAATTAAATTTAAAATAGAGGTCACTAACTTGTTCTTTGGTTCTTTTAATGTGCATTTTTGTTTTATTTTAATTTTAAAGGTTGTAGATAAACTTTTGAAAAGAAGCAATCGATACTATTTAATCGTAAAAATAAAACATTTTAAATAATATAATTTGATTGCTAGGTGACCTATAAATAGCCCACCTAGGAATCAAATTAATATATTTATATATATAAAAATCTCGTGTCACGGTGTTTGTTATAGAACTCCTCCGAAACGACTCGACCGATTTTAATGAAATTTGGTCCTTATAAATCGTACTTCATAAATCGCGATTTTAAATTTTCCTATTTATTGTTAATACAAACATAATTTAGCCATTGCGTCGTTCTAAACGAAATAATTTATGTTGTTAAAGACAGATGGCGCTTCGTCCGCATAATCAAAGTTTCACAAGGCAGTGCGTGGAAAATTGCTTAAGTATCAAAACGCAATGCGTGCAAAATTTTCCACGATTTATTTCAATTTACAAGAAAAATATCATCCCATTTCTGCGTTAAAAATGTGTGTACTGTTACCTACATAATGTATCTAGAAAAAGAAATTTTGTTTAATACTTAACAAAATTAATAATTTCTCTCAACTTGATATAATATGTAATCATGAAAGTGTTTTTTTATTTCTAATTTACCCGAAAACCTATACCGTGGAACAAGAATTTTCCGGACTTAAACTAAAGGTATTTGCTTTGTGCTCCTTTTGAGTCCGGAACATTTTTATTTTATGTTGTAGTTTTCCTAAACACGGGAGCTGAAAAAGCTATTTTTTCTTTATAAATATGGGGGATAGAGTTTAAAAAAAAAAAAAAAAATAAAGCTTGAATATTGTGATTTGACGATATACATAAGTACGTCTATTGTGAATGTGAAAGGTTGTTGAAATACCTACTTAAAAAATTGATACATTATCGGCATACTGTTATTCACCAGTAAGAACAACAGTTTGGTGAAATATTCAGCCGTATTTAATAGAATTCGCTAAACAGCTCTAAACGGGTGAATAGTTACGCAGTGTATAAGGATTTATGTAGCCTCTATCCAACGTTGCATAAATAGTGATTTATAAAACATTTACCCACCCAGTATATTTATACAGGCTTTGTGTCAAATAAAGTACCAAAAAGTAGTAATCTATTACGTTTTGCTTCTAAAACTGACAAAGGGACTCAGCTGTTTGTGAAAAATCAATAAAATAATTTTGCTGACGATAGGATTCTTTTTGATTTTTTCTCAATTTCTTTTGTTGTTATTATAGTTATCGAGTTGTTTTGTTTGTTTTTTTGTGTTTTCAAATATAATAAAATGTATTCAAAAGAAAAGAATGTTTTTTTTGTTGATTTTTTGAATGAATTATTTCATTTGCTCACAGCTTGATGTTTTTGTTGAGAAAAATATAAGGGTGGCTCTTTTTTGGCAATGCTTAAATTTTATTTGTATTTCTCCGTAAAGTGATGAACGTGATTTTGCGTAAAATTTTATTGAAACTACTTAACGTTAACATAAATAAGCCATAGCAGATGGAAGAGTTGTAATATTTTGATAGAAGTTCTTCAAATTTTACACGTACATATATTATGCAGAATCTATAAAATAAAGAGTGTACAAAAGATATTCCTTTTTTTTAAACATATATCCCAACAAAATTAACAATAAATACACAAAAACATATTTATTACTTATTGATATATTGATTTACATATATTAAATTATGTATGTGAGATTTCAACACAATCAATGCACAAATAAGCACCCGCCTAATATCTATCTACATTATTGATGTTGTGTGTAAGTCAAAGTAATATTTCGATACTAAACAGTCTTTATGTAGGCTCTAAACAACATCCAAACGCGTTAAGCTTATATTGCCTCTATACAACGTTGCATAAGTTTTATAAATCACGTTTTTGCGTTCAGAGGCATTTTAAAGCGTGCATAGCTTTATGCAAGCGTTCAACTGTGTTTATAAATAACACTGATTGTGTTTTGGTAGAGAAACCCTTTGTTCTTCGAGTTTCTTAAAAAAAAATTTTTCTAGATACGGGGTTTAATAAGAAACGGGACGATATACATACGTCTTTTGTGAATGTGAAAGGTTGCTTGAATACCTACTTAAAGAATTCAAACATTATCAGCATACCGTTATTCACCAGGAAGTACAACAATTCGGTAAAATATGGTGATTTGTTAGAGAAACCGTTGTGTTTCGAGTTTGTTAAACAAATATGTTTGTATATACGGGGTTAAGGAAGAAACGGGACGATATACATACATACGTCTTTTGTGAACGTGAAAGGTTATTGAAATACCTAATTGAAGAATTCATAAATTATCGACATACCATTATTGTTCAGTAAGTAAAACAATTTGATCTATTTGTGTGTGTGTTACACTGAACAATGCCAGTAAGACGCCATGGGGCCCATATCTGTGCCGTCGAACGAATAGAGCAACAAACATGCGAAATTTAAGAGTTGAAAGAACGGAGGAACAAATCCAACAAAATAACGAAAATGTGCGTCGCAATTGTGTTCATCTCAATCAGAAGTAGAGTCACGTGCCGAACGAAATCTGCAACGACAATTGCAACGGAGACAATCGCACCAGTTCGTAGTTGACACAGTCAGATCAAATGCACGACAACGCCAACAAGTACATCGAGCATTCTCATTCGCTTCGTTCCTTTGCCTCGCATTCGGGTACGAGCCAGTAATTTAATATTCCGGCCATCCGAAAGTGCTAATTGGTGCAATGGACATAGAATCTCCCCATTGTCTGAGCTCAAAAGCAAGAATGAGCCAGCCGGCATGTGTTGCGCATCAGGAAAAGTGCAACTGCCAGAAATTGAGACACCACCAGAACCATTGAAAGGCGTGCTCATCCTAAAGTCCATTCGTAGATTCTATTCATGTTTTCAAATGACATCGTTGGGATGCGAACGCACAGCTTTGTGAGATATTGTAATTCGAAGAAAAAACAATAATCTGGAGTTCATCGCCGACACCCATCGTTATTCATACGATGCTCTCCAATACCCGCTAATTTTCTGGAAGGGGCAAGATGTATATTGCATAAACAATAAACAATGAGATCCCGCCACACGTACATTCTTCATACACTGTATGAACAAAATGGTGAAGCTGTAGTCGCAGCGTGTAGCACTGTCAAAGTAGAAAGACACGAAATAGTATACAGCGCCACAATGTGAAGCAAGACGTGTATGATGTAGAGGAATATTTATTACAGGAGCACGCCTGGGTGTTCAAGCAAACCGACGAGATACGCCACTAAATGCTCTTTTGTACCGATATTTCCTATAAGTGCTCCAGCAAAATAGAGTGCTGGTGCTGCAACAGTTTTCTTCTCAATAGAACACAAGAATCACGAACGTTTTACGTTTATTTATCGAATGACAATGCGTAGTGCATATCGTCGTTTCCGACAGCATAAACGTTAAACACACTTTCGTTCAAATAGTTCCATTCATCCAATTTTATCGATAAATAAATCGATCCATAAATCACATTCCATCAAATTCATCGATCATTACGTTCGATATGGAAGAGTCTCTACCACGAATTAAATTCATCGATCATTAAAACATTCAAATAGGTACACTAACAATACATTCTTTATTTTTTATTTAACAACAAAAATATTGACTAGAAAAATGTTCTATGGCAGAACAACGTTTGCCGGGTCAGCTAGTATTTATATAAGGGTCACGAAATAGGAACAATATTAAATAATGGCATTTTATTTCATAAAGTTGTAAGACATTTCAAAAATTATAAACAGCTGTGAGTATTCAAATATAAAAATCGATGAATTAAAATATATCCGTAATGTCTTTGTAAGTGTATAGCCAGCTCGTCAACAGTTTGAACCATCGCAAAAACAAAGATTTATATTATATACATTTTGTATGATACATAAAGGTTCTTTAATCTAATAAATATCAAAAAAATAACGCCCATATAAATGGTCAAACGATCACTAAACGGCGATCCATAAGAAATATATGGCGTTTTTTTTTTTTAACTCTGAGCAGATCACGAAACTGTCAAACAAAAATTCTATGTTTTTTTTTTAGCTCAGACATATCAGAGCTCAAAAAGTGCGTTTCTTTTTTCCATCTGAGCTAGCTCAGAGCTTGATCGATTAGCTCAGAATAAAATGACCGAGCAAATCGAGCGATACGCTGAGCGAAGCCAACTTCACTTTTTTTCAGTGATTTGACAGACGAAAGAAATACAAAAAATTAAAAATGGATTCCCAGGACAGTCGCCCGTCTAAATCAGGTAATCAAAAATGTATTTTAGTAACACACCTATGAAATGACAGTACAGTGCTCAAATGTGTTTCATAAATAAGTCTGAGGGCTCTGATCATAATCTGCTCAGAGCTCTGCTCTGATCGCTCAGCCTCTGCTCAGAGGTTTATTTAGAGCCAAAAAAGAAAAACGCCAATAGTGAAATGATAAAACGGCTTAGGAATTTTCCGCAAAACAATAAAACGGCTAAACGTTTTTTCGCGAAAAAAAAAAATAATTACATATATTAATAATAACCATTTTAACAAAAAAAAGCTAAACTAAATTCGCTCCGTCATATTTACATTGAAGGTTTTGAATGAACAACAACCTCTTGTGTTGGCTACCACCAAGTATTACATGGGCTGGAATTATTGCAAAGGCTGCCACGCCAATCATCAGATTCTTTTCAGTGGTGCTTAGTCTATAGTTCAAATTTGAATTTATAAATTGTCCAAGCTACCTCAGAGGCGGTTGCACTACGCATTGCATTGCATTGCACCACCGAGGTCACCTGATCGTGCCCGTCCATCACCGCAACAATTCGTTGCATATGTGTCAGGAGGGAAATTGTATGTAAGATTTGACGTTGTTTAAGAATGAAATTTCTTTCAAAGGGGTTTTCTCGTGATAACACTTGCAGTTAGGCTGATTGGCGTGGCAGCCATGAAATTGCAATAATTCCAGCCTATGTAATACTTGATGGTAACCAACACAAGTGTTTGTTGTTCATTCAAAACCTTCAAATTGCTTCGAATGATAAACAGCGAAATATTAATTGCGTATTGACTGAAAACAAAATAAAAAATGAGTCAGGGGTCCACCCACACTAGTAACTTCCCATTGGTGCACTTGAAAACCAGGTACATATTTACCTAAGTGCTAGGTGGTAGAGTATATATTATATAATTATATATTTAATAGAGTACTAACTTTGTGTTTTTTGATAATTAGTATATAGGTAGGTATAGATATAGAGATACAGGGCAGAATGTGACATTACCTATATTTTGTACTTTAGCTATTTATAATAGTAAAAAACGATTGAATGATTGCAGGGTATATATTTTTAACTTCCCATTGGAAGTTATTGTAATTGGTGCGACTTGTCGAATTGAAAATGTTGACATATCTTCACGTTTTGAGGTATCTAGAATCAGAAATCGTTGTTTTTAGTAAGATGTCTGTATGTGTGTATGTACGTACGTTCGGGGTACTTTTTTCATCCACCGAATCCCGAGAACGCATAAAGATATCGACCTCGGATAGATTTAATTGCACAGATAATATTGTCGTTACGTGCTGAAAAGGTTTTCTAACAAATTCAATAGACAGTCTTCTTACTACAGCAATTTAAAAAGGAGCTGTAAAATGTCATTTATCTGGAATATCTCGAGAACGGAATAAGATATTTACTTCAGACTAATTTTATTTTACACATAATTACAATACCAAATGGGTAAATATGAAAAAAAAAATCAACAGACACTTTTTTTTAAACTAAGAAAAGCAGTTGAAAAATAATTTTCGTTTCAAATATTTCAAGAAGCAAAAATGATTCCGAACCCAGTCTAATTTTTTTTCACATATAATGGCGTTGTCAACAACTGGTAATTTTTTAAAAAAAAATCAATAAAAAGTTTTTTTTTTAGAGCAAAAAAACTGGACACAAAATTATTTAAAATTCTTAACAAATGTTTTTTAACTCAAATATTTTGAAAAAAAAACAATGGTATCGATTTCAAATTCTTACCAAAAATGTTTACCTATACCATCTAAAAGTTGTGTAGTTTTGAGATTTTTAAAACCACCCTTTAAAAAGCTAAAAATCAAAATGTTGCAAGAAAAAACTTTTCAAAAATATTTCAATTCGAAAAATTCTTACACTCAAAATCGCTTCAAAATCGAAATTTTGCATATGACACTTAATTTGCGTCTTTATATTATTTGAAACCATGTTTTTTTTAAGCCAATAGTCTGTTTTGAAATAGTTGGCCTCAATAATTAATACCTCTATTCCGAGAAGAGTTAGGAAAAAAAGTTCAAATAATATAGATAATGTCACATTTTGCCCTGTATCTCTATATCTATACCTTCCTATATACAGATTATCTAAAAACCTAAAGTTATTCCAATATAAAATATATAATTATATAATATATATATTGTATATACTCTACCACCCACCACTTAAGTAAATATGTACATAGGTATACACATGGTTTTCAAGTGCACCAATGGGAAGTTACTATTGTGGGTCGACCCCAAAACAAATTAACTTAATGCTTGTGGTAAACATTTCATGCTTTTGAGGCGAAACAATTATCGATTTTAGGTTTCCTTAAAAGAAATTCGCTTGCAGCAATTTTCTATTTGGAAAAAGTATTTTATTTGTTTAATTCCTATCTTACCAATTTCAGAAAATCTATAGGGCAAGTATCTAATGGGTACGTTTCAATACTTGTTTTGCTGATCAATTTGGTATTCTTCTGAAGCTTAGCACTACTTGTACAAAAAATCAAATTTCAATTGAAATTATGTTGCATTTAAAAAGAATGTGATTCAAAATTGAAAATTTGTTGCTTTAAATAATACCCCGAACGTACGTTCATACACACATACAGACATCTTGCTAAGAACGACGGATTCTGATTCTAGAGACCTCAAAACGTGAAGATATGTCAAAATTTTCAATTCGACAATTGGCACTAATTACAATAACTTCCAATGGGAAGTTAATAAAAATGGAAAATGAAAATTGCTTATTTCGAATTCACCAAAATATGTAGCGACTAATGTGAAAAAGAAATTACAAATAAACTTTGCTTAACAGTGGCGACCTTTACATGCCATCCATAAAAAAAAATATTGGAAAAGATAACTTTGAAAAAGCTTTTTAAAGTTTATATATTTGATCTTTTTTTTAAGATTTTCTAGCATGCATACTTGAAAAAATCATGTTTATAAATCCAAAGAAAACGGTAATTAAATTACCATACAAATGTAGAAACACCGTTTAGAAAAGCCTTATTTTTTTAAAGAAAAAACGCGTGCGATCTTTGATTATTGCAATCTTCTTTTATACAAAAAAAAAACTATTTATTATTTTGCGTTGTGGCTTATGAAGGGGGGAGGCTAAGTGGGCTTGACCCCCCACCAAGCAAAATTATATACTTTGCTAAGATTTCATATTATGTCGAAGAATGTTTCTTATTATTTTTTCGTTCGAATTGTGATTTTGTTAAAGGAGAATGGGCAAAAATGTATAGGAGCTGGTTTACCAACTCAACACCATTGTATCATTATGTACATCGCTGAAAAGGTTATGATGTGTACATCAATTAATTGTATGGACGTAAAACTCTAAAAACATGGCGTTCGAAAGATATTGCCCTTCAAAGCACCGAAAAAGACAGTAATGCAAAACTCTTCATTTGCATCTTGTCTTACCACCCACAGTAAAGTGTCATAACTCGTTTAAAAGATTATTACGTGTACTTCATTTTGTAAAAAATGAATTACAAAAAGTCGCCTGCCTGGCGACTGAACGTCGACTGTGGAGCGACGGAGTCGCGTGAGCGGGACAGACGACCTGAAAAGGGAGTTAAAGTCCTTGAAGCCGCGAAGGGGGCCACCCCAGGCACTGTTTAATATCTCCAAATAAACTGAAAGAACACCAACTGACAACATAGGGGCCTGCCTGGCGACTGATAATACCCTAAGCGGAGCGATGGAGTCGCGTGAGCGGGACAGAGCACAGAGGACCCAAAAGGAAGTTAAAAAACTTGAACCCGCGAAGCGGTCCATCCATGATACCCATTGTTAAAGAAAACTATTGACAATAAATTCCGTTGAAATTTGGTTTGGAAAAACACCCAAAATTGAGGAAAGAACAACTATATTTTACAAAAACAATTCACATTCAAAATACTTGGGTGACACACATCACTGCTTATACGCCGCGACGGAATGTTGGATGCTAGCATGAGCATCCTCGATTTATGCAAGCAAAAAAAAAATTAAATCTCATAAGAAAGTACTTTTAGTAATTTTCAGTTTTCTCAAAAACTTGAAGATATAAAACCATTTGGTTTTTGGCTTCGATTCAGAACTAATATAAGCATTGCCCACTAGAAGCCAATATTTAGCACTTTATTTCACAATTTTGAAAAAAATTGGTCTAAACTTTTTTTTTTCATTTCTTTTATTTTGAGTTTGCATGCAAACTTTTCAAAAACTGTAGGTATGAATAATTTAATTTAAATTTAGGATTAAAGAACAGATTTCTTTCAAAACCGGTATAGTACTTTATTGTAAGTGATGTCGTTGTTTTTTAATATTTTTTCCCTAAACGGGGTGAGAAAGACCCCTTCCCGTAGTAAAAAATGCATGTTTTTAACCCTTCTACAAAAAACCGTTATTAATTTTTGGCGCCAAAGTAATCGTACTCGTGCCAATAAGTGAAATACATTTTCAATACAAAACAATACATTTAAACAATTTTAAAGCTTTTTTAAAAATAGAAAGAAATAGAAATAGGAAGGAAACATATTGCAATTGCATTTACAAGGGAAACAAATTATATTCTATATTTCCCATATCTGGATTCAACATTGTGGTATTGATACCAGGATTAACGGATGAAGATGTCTTGAATAAATTTGAAAAATTAAAAAAGGAGAACGTAGGTATTGAATTTTGTCACCAAATTCTAATTTTAAAATTTATTATTTCAAACCAAAGAAAAATTTACAAAAAATATTTATTCACAAAGAAAGAAAAGAATAAAATTCATTTCATAACTAATTAGAAATATTTTGTTTGCTTTTCCTTTTGTTGTTTTCTTATTGAAATTTAACGTCTTATAAAAATTAATATACAAATGTAAAAAAAGGTCAATAATTGCTTGTCGCTCTTATTCAGACCTTTTTTCATACAAAATTATAACTGAGTATATCTATTTAAGTAGTAGCCCGTAGCGTAATGGTTAGTGCGTTCGACTGTCACGCTGGAGGTCTGGGATTGCTTCCCAGCCTCGTTCACCTAAAAAAGGAATTGACAAATCCTCCAAGAGTATCACTTGTCACGAATAAGTGCTTCTCGTCTAGCCGTTCGGATTCGGCATAAAATTGTATGTCCCTTCCATTCCTGTCGAAAGGCGCACACAGGAATGGTTGCGAGTTGTTAGTCACTAGGCCCTGGTTCTTCATGAGCCGTTGTGCCACCCGATTTTTTTTTTTTTTATGTCTATTTAAAAATCACAGTGAATAAGGAGGTAAAAATATCAGAAAAGTCACAACTCTATAACCAATAGCAGTATTGACATAAATAGTCTATTATAAACAAAATAGCATTACAAGATATTAACGGGCGCATTCTTAGTAATTTTTAAACAGTGGTACTATAAGTTAAACCTATAGGTTTAATAGTATTTTCGTACATTGATTCCATTTGTTTTAGATTATCACGTCAATAACTTATTTAAATATTAATTCAACTATTTGCTTATTTAAATTGGCTGTTGAACCGAATTTGTCTTAAAGAGTAGTTTAGTAAAACCAAATTGTACCAGCGACGTTGAATATTCCCCAAAGTTTTTTGGAATAATTTTTAAATTTTTAATTTTCATAACAGGACGTCCAACACAAATAAAATTTACTTCACTGATATTTTCTAATATTTTAACAATTAGACGGGAAATGTTCTGTTTAAGATAATTTATCTATTATTTTATTCAAATTACGGTTATCTATTTTTTTATCATAAATTTCAAAGAAATACGATGCCGATTTTGGGTCTGGTGTTAGGTTTGCATACAAATTATAAATAATAATTTGCAGCATGAATTTTTACAATCTCAAAGAAATATTTAAATGTCTATTTACAAACTTTATGCACATAACAACCTCAAAAATCTTCCCCTAAGCTAAGCTAAAAACGGAAAAAAATTAAACTGATATACCTAAAAGTATTTCTTGTAAAATGTCCACAGTTTCATCACTTTCATCAAAGATAAAAGTTTTTTTTTTTATTTCTCGTTTAGCTATGCGCTTTTATAATCACCAGAAATATCTTTAAACTATCATTTCTATCCACAGAACACTATCTATAGCATGCGCTGCTTTCGCCTAGACGTTAGACGATTTTTCAACCCCGACCGACAGGCGAAGGAATAAGATAAAAAAGTCTGTTAAATTCACGAAGGTAGAAACTCTCACCCACACATCTCTCCCCTGATCAGCTTTCAGAAAAGTAAAAAAACTTTCCACTGAAGCGCTCAAGAAAAGATGGAAAATGTTTTCGTACATATACCTACTATACATATACACAAACCCATTTACTATGAGGAATTGGATTCAACGACCGAGCGCATGCAGTGGACAAAAAACTAGACAAACTTTTCACTTTCCAAAACTTATCACACAGCCTTACGAAAAAGGCACATATACTAACGCACACACACACATTATCGCATAAGGCTTTAAAATAAAAGGAACAATTTAAATATTTCTTACTAAGTATAGAACAACAATAGTGATAAAGTTTGAGAGGGAGAGCTGAAAAAATAGTGGAGCCTTGAAAGTTTGCTGGGTGGTTCCATTAGGTCGTGTTTTAAAAAGCAATGAAATGTGTCACTTTCTACTCGTAATAAATACGGTGCAGCTGTATATAGAAATTCTAGAGCAATATATGCAGTTTTTTTTGGAGTTCTTTGAAGCAGGAAATTGAATTTGTGTGATGTGATTAGGTTCTAATATTTTGTAGACTAATCGGATGTTGAAACTAAACAGCTTTTATACAGCTTATTTTGAACAGGGAGATGAGGGGTGCATTTAAATAAATAAAGAAGGTGTTCTACGACAGTCACCGACATTTCTGGTTTTATAACGGAACTTTAATAGCTTTCAAGATAAAGAGTCATATTGTTCTTAACTGATTATGTGTGCAAATCATAGGCAAGACAAAATTAACTATTTCCCTCCACAAATTACATGTGTGGAAAAAATCAACTGGAAATAATTATCTACTTAAAACCACATAATTTTAGCTAAATTCAATTAAAATTATCTAAAATTGAGTTTTAAGCCTAAGACATTTAAATACCTACTTACTTTTTAAAAATTAATAATGAATATTACAAAATTTCTGTAGTCATTAAATTTTGGGAGCGGAGGTATAGCAATGATTTCAGCACGGGAATTTGTAGCTGTATTTTCCGTGATAACAAATACATACAGGGTTATTCGGTTAAGGGTTGTCGAGACAATAATAAACAAATCATCAGCCCCGGATCTACGATTTTTCAGAACCATGCCAAAACCTTGATTTCGGCGTCAAATATGTTAAGTAGGTCATAAATGTACATGATGTACCTACTTGGTTGTTTTTTTTACTGAGGGAATTAAAACTTCTTAATAACACTCGTTATTACCAGCAGCGGATCTAGGTTCTAGGATTTGCCTGATGAGGATGACAAGTGAGACAATTTTTTACAAAACTTAATAAGACAAATACATAGGTACCTACTATCGGTTTCGCGAAAATATGCTAGAGATTCATATTAAAACAATCATTAACATAACATTAACTTAATATGATGATGAAGAAGTCCAAAAACCGGGTTGACCGATTTTCTTCAAATCTGGTACAAAATATATTTGAATCATTGCCTAGAAAAGAGTTTCGAGTTATTGTTTAAATTCATCCGGATAGGTTTAGCTAAATATAATGTTTCTTTTTCCGAAGCCGACTTGATTTCTACACACTTTTGATATTTAAGTTAGTCAGACGATTATGAACTCGCTCCTCATTATTATCAAAATGTACGTAGTTATTTAAAACAATTTTTTCGAATATTAAAAAAAAACAGTTCAATGGAATGTATACCGTTACAAACAGTTCTTTGGAAAATAAAATTCAAGTTTGGATCGCATTTCGGACATAAGAAAGTATAAAATGATCATAAAAACTCAACAAAAAAGACGTCAAAACCCTGTTTCCGTTCCGAACCCCCAAAACACCTACCTGCGTTCTCACATGCTTATAAGTATATTAAAAAAATAAATAAAGCTCTTTTAAAAAAAATGTAAGCAAATCTTGACATTTTTTCTTAAAACTGTCTTGGTTTTGTGTTATTTACTGTTAATGTTTATAGCCAAACAAATGAAAAGGAAATTGATTTTTAAGTCTACTGATTTAATTTTCAACTAACAATTAGTCCGAGAGCTGGTGAACATTTACTCAAAGTGTTTTATACCGCTTGTGGACATGTCATTTGTATCAGTGCAAATTACATTCCTACGGTCTGGCAGCGATGTCGCGGCCCCAACACCTTCAAAATGCACTTTCAAAATGCAACACAAAAGGTTTAATTTATCCAAAAGAGCCTTATACCCTTAAGTGCCATGAGCCTTGCCAGATTTTCTAAATGAATTGGAGCCTAATTTAAAAAAAAGAAGCTTGGTTTCGAAAAAAGCCCGACTCAATGATTTTGCAAAAATATAAGTAAACAAAAATCATTACATTTGCTCCAAAAATTCAAATAATTTCTTTAGATTATGTATCTAAAACGGGTAGCTGTCATAATGATTTCAGTTGTTTTTAAAATTTCTCGAAAAAGGTTTTATTTAAGAAGTTTTAAGTTATTTAAGTTTGAATTATTAACTTCATTGGAAGTTATTGTAATTGGTGCGATTTGTCGAATTGAAAATGTTGACATAAATCTTCACGTTTTGAGGTCTCTGTAGAATCAGAATCCGTGGTTTTTAGAAAGACGTCTGTATCTGTGTAGGTATGTACTATGTTCGGGGTAGATACTTGGAATGAGTTTTATTTTACAGATAATAACCTCGTACTTAATTATATTATTACGAAATAAAGAATCAGTAACAATTTAAAAAAAAAATTATCAAATCCTTTTTTTTTATCTAAGAAAAACAGTTGAAAAATAACTTTCGTCTCAAATATTTCAAGAAAAATGATGATTCCGAACCCAGTGTTTTTTTTTTTTTACACATAATGATGTAGTCAACAACTCGTCGCATTTTTGTTCCATACACCTTTTTTGTCGTTTTTGAGTTAGGGATAGATTCTATGGTTACTTTGTATGCTCTTTCTAAATCTGTGATCCGATTCGCGCTATGTCTTTCCAGTCCCGAGATATCAATTTTGTTCAATATCCACCAAAATCAACAGTTTGTAGAATTGGTTTGTGCCATATACCATTTTTTTTGCGTTTGGGACAACTTTTCCATACAATTTTTCGCAGTTTTTTTGTGAGAATTGTTTTGTTCCACGTGCATATAACGGCAACAATAGGTAGAGAAAATACTAGGAAAGTTGAGAATTGGTTTGTCCTACGTGCACTTTTCTTAAAGGAATGCTATGTAGGTATGTGGCACAATGATCGCAAACAAAATTTTAGTATTGGTTTGCGCCACCTACATTACGGTTGTGTAGATGTTCGGAGACGATTGTATGAAATCAGTTAGTCGTGGCTTACAGTTGACTGCCAAGGTGAAAGGACCTGCGATCGCGGATGTGTATGAGTTTTTTTTTTGTAATGGACACTGTTTAATCTGAACCTGGTTCTGTAGCCAGCGGCATCCTGAAGTACCTGCTTATTTTTCCAATTTATTTAAATAAATGCAGGATATAAAATATATATATATATATATTTTTTTTTTAAATAGGTAAACCATGTTTGATGACGAAGTTTTGCCCAAGGATCTTAGTTCTTCCTCTTCGTGCGTGGTCGGGCTATTTTTCAAGTTCTTAAAACTAACTCAGTTATTTCAAGGTAGCAAATTCTATGCTAACTTTTATTTTTCCGAAAGGTGAAGATTCAAGAGCTGATCTTAATTATTCAGCTAACAGTAGTTTTGACAGCAAAATCCCAAGAAGCTCAAAAACAAGTAAACAAATCAGTCAACAAAGCAGTAAACTGCTTTAATTTTCGTTGTTTTTTTTTTTAAGGAGTATTAAATGTTAATAGTTTAATCGACTTATTAAATAAAAATTTTATTGAAAACAGACACGATTCGATTTTCTTTTCAAATTGTATAGTCCAACTCCATGCTTTCCTGCCTTTCACATTATATTTGATGAGAATGGCTTCGTGCCATATCCATTTTTTTGTATTCCACGTGTATGGAAATAAAAAATCATTTTCATAATGTAGGAGGTGGGACACAACTAAAAAAAGTGGACTTTTTCGATAATTAAGGTTTCTTAAAGTAAGGCAAAATACTTTGAAAATTGGTAGGTGAATTCCTTATAAGACTAACTTCAAATAAAAAAAAATCCTATCACACAGTTTCGGAGTACCAAGTACGCAAACCTTTAAATGCGTTTTTCTCGAAAAAGTGCCAATGGCAATGTTGCCAATGTTTTTTAATTCGAATATCTTAAGAAAAATCAGTAATATCAGTAAAAAATATATTTATATCAATACTATCTATGTACTAGGGTGGTCCTTATAAAGATTATTGTCTTATTTTGAATGACGCACCCCCTTGATTTATTCTAAATAATTAAAAAAAAAATTCCTGTAAAATATTAGCACATTTTATTAACGTTTACCCGGCACCCAAGATGTCTGAAGTTTTATATGGGAACTTCCCTTGAACAACATGTAGGTACCTATGATAATTCATAAATCTTTGAATTTATTAAAACAAAAACAAAATAAATGGTACCTTGTTCTTATTTTCTCTTTCTTTCTCATTTTCTTCATCTTAATATTGTTTGTATCTCTCTCACATTTGTACATGAATTGTTTTGATCATAAATCATAATCAAAAATTGCACCAAACTAATTGACCTATCAAAATTTCCACGTGTTCAAGCATTTCGTTGATGTTTTAGAGCTTGTGCAAATTTAAGTGTTACGTGCTATTTTGTTATTTAATATTAAAAGACAAATTATTAGTTGAGGGATATGCATTTTATTTAGAAAGAGTTACTTTGCTCATACAGCATTTTGAGATGTATAATTTTGAGGTACAGTATTATAAGATACAGTATTTTGATAATACAGTATTTTGATCATACAGTATTTTGATCATACAGTATTTTGTACATACAGTATTTTGAAATACAGTATTCTGAAATACAGAATATTAACCATAGGTACAGTATTATGGCAACAATAAAAGCTTATAATAATAAATAATAATAATAATTACGACGATACAGTATCATACAGTCTAATACAGAATTTTCACCATACAGTATTTTAAAATACAGCATTTCAACCCGCTCCCATTTCCATATAAGCCCGGGAGCCCGTGACATATTTTAGTCTGTTACTCCACCAAAGATAATTTAGCTGGGATATGGTTAATTTGGTGTCATAATGAAGCCTAGTGAAAGTCAACTGGCTGAGCACGTGTGGGTGTGGCTACAGCAGCCTCCCAAACATTTAAAAAAAAAGTTGGGTTGCGACTCCACCAAAGCTGAAATTTGGTTATATGATAGTTAACACCTTATACTAGTGATGGTTTTATGCGTGCATACTTCACTACGTCAGCTGACGGTCTTTCCACCCGCATACAGTCAGCTGACTTTTGTTTTTGCATAATACTAGTATAAGGTGTTAACTATCATATAACCAAATTGATCAAAATACTGTGTATTATAATACTGTACCTCAAAATTATACATCTAAAAATGCTGTATGAGCAAAGTAACTCTTTCTAAACAAAATGCATATCCCTCAACTAATAAATTGTCTTTTAATATTAAATAACAAAATAGCTCTTAGAACTTAAATTTGCACAAGTTCTAAAACATCAACGAAATGCTTGAACACGTGGAAATTTTGATAGATCAATTAGTTTGGTGCAATTTTTATGCAATTTTTGATTATGATTTATGATCAAAACAATACATGTACAAACGTGAGAGAGATACAAGCAATATTAAGATGAAGAAAATAAGAAAGAGAAAATAAAAACAAGGTACCATTTATTTTGTTTTTGTTTTAATAAATTTAAAGACTTATGAATTATCATAGGTACCTACATGTTGTTCAAGGGAAGTTCCCATATAAAACTTCAGAGATCTTGGGTGCCGGGTAAACTTTAATAAAATGTGCTAAAATTTTACAGGAATTTTTTTTTAATTATTTAGAATAAATCATGGGGGTGCGTAATTCAAAATAAGACAATAATCTTTATAAGGACCACCCTAGTACATAGATAGTATTGATATAAATATATTTTTGGTGAGAATTTGAAGTCGATATTATTGATTTTTCTTAAGATATTCGAATTAAAAAACATTTTTAAGAGTTTTTTGTATTTTTTGTTGAATTTTTGTTGCTCAAGAACTGGGCTGTGATTTTTTATTTAAAAATTAGCCGTCGTCGGTTTGTTCCATATGCCATTGGCACTTTTTCGAGAAAAACGCATTTAAAGGTTTGCGTACTTGGTACTCCGAAACTGTGTGATAGGATTTTTTTTTATTTGAAGTTAGTCTTATAAGGATTTCACCTACCAATTTTCAAAGTGTTTTGCCTTACTTTAAGATACCTTAATTATCAAAAAAGTCCACTTTTTTTTAGTTGTGTCCCACCTCCTACATTATGAAAATGATTTTTATTTCCATACACGTGGAACACAAAAAAATGGATATGGCACAAAGCCATTCTTATCAAATATAATGTGAAAGGCAAGAAAGCATGGAGTTGGATTATAAAATTTGAAAAGAAAATCGATTACATCTCTTTTTTCAATTAAATTTTTATTTAACAAGTCGAATAAACAATTAACATTTTAATTAAATTATCCGATATTCTTATTATGTATACATAATATTATTTTTTAAATTAAATTAATAGGTATATATGTATGTATTATTAATTATTTTGAATTGAATAAAAGAAACTGTGCATATAAGCGGGTTTTACTATAAATAGTTTTGAACTTTTATATTAAATATTACTATTAAATAGATATATATTATTAAATATTACTATTAATATTATTATAACTACTTATTATTTTAATTGCAAATAATAACAAATCTCACATCTCCCCGTGAATATAAGCTGGGTTTACTGTACTAAGTTTTGAAGTGTATATTAAATACAAAATAAAAATATATTTTATAAACATTTCAATTGTTTTGTACTTAATTTATATATTTTTACAAATAATAATACAAAATAACTTATTTTTTTTTTGAAAAATGTTGATTTTTTGAAATTTAAAAAATTTTTAGCTGAGAGCGTCAATTTTTGAATTGTAAACTTTTTTAAAATTTTATTTCCTAAATTAAAAAAAAAAATCATCCAAATCGGTGCAGGTTCCCCGGGTTCTTGAATAAAATGCTATCTAGCCTCTACTAATATTTGATTTTAGGCTTTACCATTTTGTCTTGCCTACACAATTTTTTCAAATTTCAATGAATAAAATGGTTTTTTTATTTTGTGTTCATTTAATTTGTATGTTCACTATAAAGCCCTTTGAGTGCAGTTAATAAAATAAAGTTTAAATCTGAGAAATTCCGCTCAATAAATTAAATGCGTCATACACAAAATCTATAGATTACGATTTAAACTGCACACATACGTTTTGCAGAATAACTTTAGAAAGGTAATACCATCGACGCTGAAATTTGGTAACATGATAGTTAACACCTTATAAAACAAAAGTCAGCTGGCTGCATGTGGGTGGAAAGACCGTCAGCTGACGTAGTGGCTTCTTACCGTGGTTCTATGCGTGCATACTCACCACGTCAGCTGACGGTCTTTCCACCCGCATACAGCCAGCTGACTGCTGTTTTTGCTTAATATAAGGTGTTAAATATCATATAACCAAATTTCAGCTTTGGTGGAGTCGCAACCCAACTTTTTTTTTTGAACATGTTTGGGGGTCTGCTGTAGCCACACCCACCCATGGTCCGCCACCTGACTTTCACTAGGCTTCATTATAACGTCAAATTAACCATCTACCAAAAGATAAGCTTTGGTTCTATTGGTCACCAAAATCTGTCACGGACTATATCGAGAGAAGTTAGGAAAAAAGGTTAGATAAGTAAGATTCTTAGAATTTTGTACGTTATAACCAGAAAAAAAAATAAAAACTGTACTATTATAAATATAGCTAAAAACAGTGGTTGTCAATGGCACCAATGGGAAGTTACTATAGTGTAGGTCGCACCCATCAGACTCTTTTTTAAAAATAGGATTAAAAGAAATATATTTTTGATTGAGTTTGTCCGCTGATCGAAATCCTGATCCCGCATACACCCATGGCTATATAGTCTATCTAGTTTTTCAAATTTTCAAAGCAAGGCACTGCTAGAGGTGAAAGAAATAGCAATAATTGAAAAAGTATTCACTCAGTATACGGGTAGTAGCCCATAGCGTAATGGTTAGTGCGTTCGACTGTCACGCTGCTTCAACCGCATTATTCATCTCCCAATACAAATACAAACGTTTTAAAAGTGGTTGCTTTTCCCAGTCCTGGTGTTTTTATATCAAACAAAAAAAACTGTACCTAACTACCGCCAACCCAATAAGTTTTTTTCCAGTAACATTAAGACTTTGTTTTTGAAAACGTTTGATTTAAAAAGATTTTAAGTTAAAAATAGTTTTCAGAATTCAACCCATGCCGCCATCTATTGAGTCCAAAGTGTTCTTTTTAGACTAGCCAATTTATCAGATAATACCCAATTAGATGCCCTTATATCGTTATTTAAAAGACCGACTAAAGCTTCCCACTTCTGATTGACTTTGCTCTAAACACCTATCCTTAAGCCTACTCTCTTTTCCTGATCGACTTTTAGGGTGTCAACTTACAAAAAAAGTAAGTACTTATCTCTTCATTTCACTTACAACTCACGTAATTCGATTCGTTGGTACAAAAGTGTTTCCACTTCTTTGCTAAACTTTTAATACCCACAAAAAAGGTATTAACACCTACAAACATTTTAAAGCAAAAAAAAAAAAAGACCGAGGAGAACAAAAAATTACTATTACATTATAAAGTTTGAACATAACAGCGACGTGGTGTTACAAATTTTTACTTTCTTCTTTTTGCCTCCCGAAGAGTCTGATTTGGTTTTGTTGCCGTTGTTAACATTTTCATTATGTAAACTTTATTCATCTATGCAAATCTACTCACAACAACAAAATATTTTTAGAATGTAAGATATGCAAAAAGTAAGATAGAAAAACGTGATTTTTTGTTTGGAACCTGTCGTCCTTCAGACGAGAGCGGAATCATAAATTATTCTTTTTTTTTTGTGTACAAAAAAAAGACAAACAAACCTATCTACGCTAAAAAAAAAAACATTGCAACACGCGGAACGTAATTCATTGGGAAAATATTACAAGTCATCCCTTTGGGAGGTTGAGCTATCCCCAGTTTATTATTTTAGAAAATACGGCAAAGTTTTGATTAGGACACAAAAAAGAAAAAAAAAACAACAACAAAAAAAAAGAAAAATAATCGCGGAACTCAGAGATTGGATTTCTTTGTTTTCCTCATCAATGAGAAAGCAATGGCTTATTGTTTATTTCTCACTTCGCCGGCCTGCGTCTCTTCCTTAAGGTTCTTGTCAAAACACAGATTCTTCTTAAAACAACATATGGCCGTCTTCCCTTGCCTGTAAAAATAACAAACTAGAAAAACCCTACGAATAAAGTTAAAGGAGAAGGCGAATATGAATTTGAAGGCTGCAGAAAGAATAGCTAGAATGCGTTATAAATCATCAAAATATTGTCGGAAGGAAATGTATGTGATAATTTTGTGTTCTGTTTCTTGGATTAAGATTTATGTGAAACATTTTAGGATTTATAATACTTTTACTGTTGTATTTTTTGAGTAAATACGATGGGTCTATGTGATTAAAATATGTTTGCAAGACCTCTTCGGTCTTCGCACAAGATGGGGTTTCCGAAAGAACTTCTCATCATTGAGTGAAAGCCTCGAATTTCTTCTATTTTTTTTTTTTTTTTATTTCGTTTCGTTTGAAAGGGCAAAGAAAGTTTTAATCGACAAGTCAAAGGTTGCGAAGTTTTACACATTCCATGCGGGAGGAATTGGTAGATATGTTATGATTTATCTGTACAATGTATATCAAGACAGGTTAAAGTGATTGCTATCATAAACGATTTATGACTTATTAAAAAGTTTTAATCAACAAAAACGTTTGAAATGCGATTTATCACATTATTTATCACCAGTTGTAGTACATGTAGTATGAATGTTGTAGTGCATGTAGTACAGTCAAACTAGATTATAACATCACAGAAACTCGTAGCAGCCTTTTCATTCGATTGTTTCTCAAAGCTTGCATACAAAATTTGACTTACTCTTCCAATAGCCCGGGAAAAATCGAGCGAATTTTTTTTACAATACTTTGTATACTCTTGTATACAAAAAGTAAATTCGAAAAATTAATTTTTTAAAGATAGCCCTCTGAACATTTTTAAAATTACTTAACATAAAATTTTAAAAACAAAATTAGAATTTCTCAAAATTACTTTTGTAAATAAACAAAGTATTTTTTAAAAAATTCGCATAGGAACATTTATATTAAAAAAACAAATAAACTCCTGATTGTTCTGCTCCGCGACACCATTTTTTGATAGTTCATATTGTTTCGGGGCTTAGTTCCAATAAAATAATGCACAAAGTCTCAATTTTGGTGGGAGTTAGTTCATTTTGGCCAGTGGGAGTTAATTCTCTTGCGTTCTTCTTAGTTCGTAGGGCCGATGGGGTTAAAGTTCGTTTTCCACTTAGTTTAATCATTATGAGTTATACCTTTCAGGGCTTCGCGTTTAAGCACGGATATTTCTGACCACACCCCACATTTTTGATTTTTTTTTTGTAATAGGTAGGTAATTTGCGTGCACTCAAGGGATTATGACTTGCCCAACTGATGGACATTTTTATGATACTATGTAACATAGTGCGAGGGGTTAGGAGAAGTGGAGAGATTTAATAGGAAATTTCGATGCACATTGGTCTTGAACTTTTGCACATCACAATGAGGGGGAAAGATCGAGTTAGGCAAAACATTCCACATTCGAGTTGTTCGGCTAAAGAATGAACTCCTATATTTGACAGTACGTCCGAAGTTAGGCTCAAGGGTAAACTGATGGGCATTCATAGCTTAACGAGTATTACGGTGGAAAGTTTTAAGGGGAGGAATGCAACTGGCAATTTCGTTAGAGCATTGATGATATGATGAAATTCCTCTTTTAAGCCACGCCCCTTTTGCGACCACGCCCCTTTAAATACACTTCCGGTTTTAGGTATCAGGCAACACACCCCTTTGTGAATCCCAGTTTTGGACACACCGCTTTTAAGATATTTGACCACTCCCATTTTTAGGTTTTCGACAACACCCTGTTCTATCCACGTCCCTTTTGATGGTTGTTGTCTACGCCCTTTTTTGAGCACGCATCTTGTCTGAATACTCTCTTTTTTATAGACAGGGCCTAGTGACTAACAACTCGCAACCATTTCTGTGTGCGCGTGTAGCCAGGAATGGAAGGGACCTACAATTTTATGCCGAATCTGAACGGCTAGACAAGAAGCACTTATTCATGACAAGTGATGCTCTTGGAGGATTTATCAATTCCCCGCAAGAGGCAGTAGCCCTGACGAGGCTGGGAAGTGAACCCAGACCTTCAGCTTGACAGTAAAACGCACTAACCATTACGCCACTACAACCTTTCTGATTTTATTAATATAAGTACAGAACTACTCGATTTTAAGCAAGAGGTCCTTTCCTATCAGAATACAGGGTCACTAAGATACTTTTATTATTTTCTATGGCAATTTTAACTGCTCGTTGGCACGTGATAACGTTAATTAATTTCAATGAAATTTTGCACATATTTTTTTTTTTATTATTATAACATTTTGGGGTCGCTGTGAAATAATTTCAAATAAATAAATACAAAATAAACCCCACCTTAAATAACATCAGCACTATTCACAAACGCATGACAGCGGCGGCCGGCGCAGCGGCCTCATAATTTGTATAAATAAATGCGCTTTATGTCACAAAGCGAGCGGATAACTTTTTACTCACCAAATTTCACGTCAAAGCAAATGACCGAATATCTTCTTAACACCGTTCAACACACAAATAGCTTCAAATATTTTGAAAAGATAAACTTAAAAAAATAAAATCAACGTCCGAGAATTCAACTAAACCTATGTTTAACTTAAGACCCAGGTCTAAAATGACTATGAATACGCCCCATATTATTATATGATACAGCACAAATATTTCTATGAATACGTTAAGCTATCAAACGAATAAGTTCTATATTCGTGTCTCGTGTGTAAGCTAACACGTGTGCTAAGGAGTGAATGGTGGATATTTATGAATACGGCTGTATTAGTACCAAATGGACTGCAAATTAAAATGACCATCATTCTTCTTGTTCCCTAATTTGTTTTCTGTTAATAATTTGATGATTTTGTTAAAGTTTTTAAATCGTTTTGGTAAGCATTTAGGAGCTTACCAAAATTATTATATTTTTTTTAAATCAGCAAAATAAACTAAATAAACTAACAGCCAATGCATTCTGACTTTTGACTTTAGGTAGGAGGTTGACAATTTCAATGAAAAGAAGTATGAAAATCAAAACAATCTGCAAGGACCATTATATTGGAATCAACCAACCTACATAAATAAAATCCTTTCTCTCCAAATTATTTAAACTCTATCCTAGCCCTATAGCCGTCAAAGATGTTTTGCGAATGAAAAACCAGCCCAGTATTAAATTATTTTACTAATTGCCTTTACTTTCTTTATTTCATTGGAGTGCATGTATAGTTCGTACCTATCGATGCGCAATAATCCTCTGAGGTCTAAGTACTCAAGTACTCAAGTCATTTATTAAGGGGAGTACGAGTAGGTTAGCAAGTAAATTTCTGAGCTAACATAATTCCCATTTGCCATCAGTTAATAAAGACTTTCTCGGCCTGAAGGGATTTGATAAGGAATTCCATTCTTGGTAAAATACATAATTTTTAGGTCAACACGTCTAACAATAACCAACAAAGCAAATAACATCAACTGCCCATTGCCAATATCATGTGATCCAATTTATTATTATTATTTGCTTTCGAATGAAACTCTTTTGTTCAGAGTAATAATAATTAAGCTATTAAAATAGTCATTGTGAGGTATAATCGGATTCGGGTCAACAATTCAAATATTGCCTAACGTGATTCAGTAATCGCACTAAAAACATACACACTTATACAATCAAACGCAGAAGGACATAACACTGATGTCCTACAACCTACATATTCTCTTACTCTCATAGTGGGAAATCAATTTACACAGCTTTTGTTATTTAGTGTTAAAATGCAATGTAATCTCATGATAAATATATAGAAATGCTCAAATTGAAAATAACAAACTGAAGATTCTTAAACACAATAAAACAGCAATAACGACAACAAAATACACGCAAGCACTGCATTCGTCAGTGATAAGGCCGTTGGTAGAAGGTCCTCCTGAACAATATTCCCTTTACTAAATTGAAATGTGTAGATCTTATCGTTCATAAAGTAATCAACATAACAGCACTGTTCAAGTTCTAGACAATGATGATGAAGGCTTCGTTTCTTACCTACTAAGAAACGCTGTAGTGTAGTGCTGATGACTTTAGGGGTCTTACTTGACGTCTGCTATTCTATGAACTACGAGTACAACTTGTCCTTTTCATTCGATCCTCCCAAATGACCATTGTGATTATTAAATCAACAGAGCCAAACATTATGCCAACGAAGTAGTTTTCATCTTATTGTTCAAGGCGGTAACAATTAATGTCAAATCAAGGCAACACCAACAATATCCTGTGTTAATGCCCGTAGGGAAAGCCGCAATAATTAAAGCCGACAAACGATTGGATAAGTGAATATAAAGTAAGTTGGGTGACCAGAACCATAATTGTAGTTTTGTCTATTGTGTTGAAGATGGTATTGGTAACTGGGGGGACTAAATGGCCATTATGGTTTGATATTTAATAGTGTTATAATGTAGTGTTATAAGTTATAGAATTACAATTTGTAGTAATTAATAAAATATTTTGAGACATTTGCAAAACACAATGCGGGGCGTATTCAAGTCATTTTTAAAGTGTGTCTGTGTGTCTGAGTTAAACCTAGGTTTAAAAGTATTTTCGAACGTTGATTCTATTTTTTGTAGTTTATCATGTTTCATGTCAATATAATTGGAACATATTTGTGTAATATAACAAATTAATAATCTTTTAAAAATATTAAGGCGTCAATTTTCTAATAAAAAGGGCTGTATAAATTTAGCCAAACTGGTCTTAAACTGTAGTAAAAATGTAGTTTGTGACTATAAATACAACCAAATTGAGCCTTAATAGTTACTAATTTGATCAATTTTATACTAAGAGATTTTAATCCAGTGTGAGTAGGTTTTTTTAAATATTTTATTATTATTATTATTTATTACAATAAATGAATTTACATTATAATTTAAATTTAAAAGCGCTAGCTACCAGGACTTGTGGCTCGTGCTCTTAAATATTAAATTGGGGAAAAGTAATATTAAGATTGCATCCGAATTTTTGACCATCAACATCTAGCAGAATCTACTTTTCCCGGTCTATGAGCATAATAAGGTGTCTTTTGAAGCAATTTTTGATTAAAAGCAGATATTTATTGAGGAAAGGACACTTTATGACATATTAAATTAAAGGTTGTAAGAATAGCTTCTCGATGAATCTAAAAAAAAGTATACTTCACAACTTAATATCTCAAAGTGTATTAAACGTAACATAATAACTTTGCTATTATTTGAAAGATGAGAACTACCGATTCAATATAGCTTTTAACGGCCTTTAGTCCATAGAAATTAGCGTTTCGTCCCGGCGTTCTCACTTGGACTCTTCAGTTGACAGTGAGGGCCTTGTCAAGACGCAATTTTTATTAAGTTCAGTCCAGCTTACATCAAATTTACTGCGAAAATCAAATGTGAACTATATCCAACCCAATCAGAATTTCTAATCAAGAATTGCTGGAAATTTTGTTACCCGTGGCCTGGCATTGTTTACATATGAGTGTGTTTTATAATACAAATTCTATATACTACTGAAATACATCAGCCAAGTAGAAGACTTAGCATTATTTAATTGGACTTGTTGAATTATTGATTCAATATAGCTTTTAACGGCCTTTAGTCCATACAAATTGGCGTTTCGTCCCGGCGTTCTCACTTGGACTCTTCAGTTGACAGTGAGGGCCTTGTCAAGACGCAATTTTTATTAAGTTCAGTCCAGCTTACATCGTTTACATATGAGTGTGTTTTATAATACAAATTCTCATATGTAAACAATGCCAGGCCCCGGGTAACAAAATTTCCAGCAATTCTTGATTAGAAATTCTGATTGGGTTGGATATAGTTCACATTTGATTTTCGCAGTAAATTTGATGTAAGCTGGACTGAACTTAATAAAAATTGCGTCTTGACAAGGCCCTCACTGTCAACTGAAGAGTCCAAGTGAGAACGCCGGGACGAAACGCCAATTTTTATGGACTAAAGGCCGTTAAAAGCTATATTGAATCAATAATTCAACAAGTCCAATTAAATAATGCTTAGTCTTCTACTTGGCTGATGTATTTCAGTAGTATATAGAATTTGTATTATAAAACACACTCATAAGATGAGAACTACCTTTCACTTGGTACCAAAATCTTTTTCCTACGTCCTTTATAAATGAAAAGCTATGAACAAGTTATTTCGAATAAACTAAAATATGGTGATTGCAATACTCATTTTCAAGTGGTCATATATCTGTTCTACGGTGGTTTTGGTTCTTGATGCCGCCATATAATGAAATAAAGTACTGGACAAGACTTTTCATTTGAGATATATTTTAATTCTGTTGGATCAATGTCCTTTATGTTATCATTTGTTCTTTAATTATTTTACTTTATTTATAAAAATCAGAGAGCTTAAATTGTAAGTTCTAAACCAGGGTCACAAAATCGACCCTTTTTCTCATTTTAATTATTTTTTCGATTTTATTATTGAAATGTGATTCAAGTACATAGCGATTTTCTACATACACTAAAAGATTTACAACTAAACATTTGTAGATGAGATTTTCAACAATTATTTTTTTTTAATTATTTAATTTCAATTTTTGCATAAACAACAGGTACTCGAAAATGAACATATAGATTTAAAATGTTCTCAAATATGGTAATAATGTTTTTTTTTTAACTCTTCAAAGCTGAAAAATTCTGTGCATTCAAAGTTCATTTTAATTTATTGTAAAATGCAGTACATACATATACTTAAGTACGTATCTGCTTAATTGAAAACATTAGAAAAATTACCTTCTTTTTAAACAAAAATGATGTACAAATTGTAAATAGAGACTTCTAAACGTGTTCTAATTCTAAGGTCTTTAGTAACAGTCATATACTTTTGCTCAGCGTCAAAATTCAGCTCGGTCAAAATTTTTTGTTGTTGTTTATTTGTCTTAAATCGCCCCTCTGCATTTAAATGTTATTTCTGTTTATTAATTTAATTCGAAAACAAATTTTGTGAATGAGAACTTCAATATTTTTCATTTAGAATATTAAGTAAAACGTAGAGTTTTGCCGATGAAATTTAATGCAATAGAAAATCCATTTCGCAATTGCCTGTCATTACCAGCTCAAAAAAGTTCCATACAGTCAATAGTCACATTAAGGGCTTTATGCTAAAAAAAAGTCTGTCTGAATAAAAGCGTCTCGGCTATGCGGAGCAATTCCTCAATCGGATGCAATTTGTTGGCACTGTTTGACATCATTTTATGGAAAACTTTCATTCCGAACATCACCACACAGCGAAACAAAGAGCATTTCTCATCACAGTTCACAGATAAACCTACTCGCTGTGCCAATCAAAATGAACGTAGATACATCATCAAAACGACATGGAATAGATAATTTAAATGAATGTCAGCAAGGCAGCAAAATTCATTTCTATTTTTACTATCGGAATACTCCAGTGTTACTGACTGTTGCCAAGCGCTTTTCATTACTTCAACCGTTTTGTGTCATCCTATATATACAGGGTGTCCAAAAGACAACGTCGAAACGAAAACGGGTGATAGGGTAGGTGGTGACAGTTATTAAAATAATAATAAATAAAATTGTTGCTATGTATTTTGTGAGTTATGTGCATTTGAAAAAAATCGAAAAAATCGTCAACCTGTGACGTTCTTTTAAGTGCCGTGATTACAAATCTTATCTTTTCTCAACTTTTTTTGTTTGTTATGGAACCTTGAATAACCCCGCTAACAAATAAATTCTAAGTACTAAGTACTCAACATTTTTACATAACACTAATTCAAAGGACGGTAGTATAAAAAAATATACTACGAAATGTTGGCAAGTTACCTTAAAAGTTGGCGTGTTCAATTCTCATTTCAAAATGGTGTAACATTTTTGAGAATATTTCATAAATAACGGACAAAAAATTCTTTTCTCAAGTAACTCGGTTTTAAGATAATTCTTTTTAATTCACTTTGAATGTACTCTAGGCTTTCTCGTGTCTAAGTTTAAGTTCGACGGTGATGAACAGGTATTTAAAAGTTACCACTACCAGGCCCAGAGAACCGCGGGCTATCAGATAGTGATTCATTTCTATTACTTTGGTTTACGTTTTAAATAAAATTCAATTTGTCAACAAAATTTGCATGAAAAGATTATTTAGATCAGCTATAACAAATGTTCAAATTGTTTGCCTCTAACGGCAATGAAAGACGAAAAAGATCGGTTTATAAGACGGGCGAATCTCCTTGAGTCGATGTCAATTTGCACAAGGGGCATGTAGAAAATCCACATTTGATGCGGGAAGACAAATCACAGTATCGCTTCAAAGTTAATATGTGGACCAGAATTCTGAATGGTAAAATAATTGGACCATGCGAGCTACCAGAGAACTTGAACGGCGAGGTGTATTTAGATTTTTTACAAAATCACATACATAATTTATTGGGAGATGTTCCACTTAGCATTTATGGAAATATTTGATTTCAACAAGACGGCTGCCCAGCGCATTTTGCTCGCCCAGTGAGACAATTCCTTGATGAAGAATACCCAGGGAGGTGGATAGGGTGGTCTGGTGCAATTTCGTGGCCAGCCTGCTCACCTGACTTAAATCCTCTGGATTTCTTTCTTTGGGGGGCAGTAAAAGAAAAAGTCTACTCCAAACCGATCCAAAACTTAGTCGAGCTATGCCAAAAAATCACGGAGGCTGTTGTAGACATCGACTTAAGGAGTATGATCATCTTATAAGCTGATCTTTTTTAAGAAGATGTAGGTCTTGCATTGCCGTTGGAGGCAAACAATTTGAACATTTGTTATAGCTGATCTAAATAAACTTTTCATGCTAATTTTGTTGAAAAATTGAATTTTATTTAAAACTTAAACCAAAGTAATAGAAATGAATCACTATCTGATAGCCCGCGGTTCTCTGGGCCTGGTAGTGGTAACTTATAAATACCTGTTCATCCCCCTCGAACTTAAACTTAGACACGAGAAAGCCTAGAGTGTATTCAAAGTGAATTAAAAAGAATTATCTTAAAACCGAGTTACTTGAGAAAAGAATTTTTTGTCCGTTATTTATTGAATATTCTCAAAAATGTTACACAATTTTGAAATGAAAATTGAACACGCCAACTTTAAAGGTAACTTGCCACAATTACGTAGTACATTTTTTTTGCACTACCGTCCATTGAATTTGGTCCATGTAAATATTTTGAGTACTTAGTTGGGCAAAGAAGTGATATTTTCTTTAAAACTGATGCAGGTGAGTTTAAATTTTTGAATGCATTTGTAAGCGGGGTTATTCAAGGTTCCATAACAAAAAAAAAGTTGAGAAAAGTCAAGATTTGCAATCACAGCACTTGAAAGAACGTCAAAGGTTGACGATTTTTTCGATTTTTTTTCAAATGCACATAACTCACAAAATACATGGCAACAATTTTTTTTATTATTTTTCTAATTACTGTCACCACCTACCCTATTACCCGTTTTCGTTTCTACGTTGACTTTTGGGACACCCTGTAGATTCAAGGAGAGTCCATCAGTGTCCATGTCCAATGTCGAATGTTGTCCTGCGAAATCGTGATTGACTTTTCTATTGATAAATCCTTAATCACAATTTTGATGCTTGAGGCTTGAGGAAAGTACCTAGTACCAGAGGCATTGCAAATTCGAGTAGACGGCCATTTCTGGTTGAAATTAAATCTAAGGTACAGGCTTAGCTATTATAGTAACAGCAGTTGTTGTTTTGAAAGAATTGATAGAATGCTTATATCAGACAAAGACTTAAAAACTATTACGTAAAATTTTGAACAGCCTAATGTTAGGGTTTTAGTATGATAATTTAATTAACATTAACACTTTTATAATTTAAAATCAGCTTGCCAAAACTCTCTGAATTTTAAACACTTAACCCCAGTTTCAAAGTGGCAGTTTGAACTCTTCTTTTGGTTTAAACCCCAGTTCAACAATTTATTCAGTTCCACAGTTTCGTTTAAACCTTGAACTGGGTTCAATTTTTAGATTAAGTTAACCGAGATCATTCTGCCGTTTAATCAATTTCCGGCTAACGTTGCGTTTTCGCAACGTCATACTTGAAGTCTTCCGGAACATAACTGATTATTAATTGAAATAAACTAAAAAATGATTTTGAGAGGTAGTCGAGTTATCTAATCGACCTGTTTTTGGGTTTTGCTTTCGTGCTTTTTTAGGACTTTCAAAATACGAGTTTTTGTAAATTTTGAAGTAGGATTTTTGAAATTTTGAAAAATATCGTCAAAATTATTCAAATTATATATATATATATAAAAATGCGAATAAAAACAATATTATTCCATTATTTTCCCAACGTTTCGTGAGTATTCCTCACTTCTTCAGGGGTTTTATATTTTTTTCAATTTGATTGTTAAAAAATCTACATACTCTGCTTCTTATATCCTACTATTGCATCATTCCCGAAGACGGCACTGACACAAAATTGAACATTAAAAAAAATAAATAATATATTAAGAACAATCCAGCAGGGACTTTTATTAAATTTAATAAAAGTACCTAATCTCAACTGTGATATAAGTATCATTGTTAATTTTTTATTTTATTATTTTTTGCTAGATTATTCTTAATTTATTAATTATTTGCTTTTTTGTTCAATTTTGTGTCAGTGCCGTCTCCGGGAATGATGCAATAGAAGAATACAACAAGCGGATGTAGTTTTTTAACAATCAAATTTAAAAAAATATAGGTATAACCCCTAAAGAAGTGAGGAATACTCACCAAACGTTAGGAAAATAATGGAATAATATTGTTATTATTCGTATTTTTTACAAATAGACCAAAATATCCTAAATAATTACAGTGGAAAAGTGACACAAGAAAATTGGTCAAATTCATAACATAATAAAATCCTTTTTAAATGGTGACGTGAAATAAATCCCAACGAAATAAAACCAAATCTCAAATTTGGCCTTATTTCGCTTTGAAAATGGAAATAAGGCCAAATTGGCTCTATTTCTATTTGCAAAGTAGACCGATTGAAAGCATAGGCGCTTTCCAGGCGACTGAGCGTACCCTAAGCGGAAAGACGGAGTCACGTGAGCGGAAGAGAGGACCTAAAAGGAGAGTTAAAATCCTTGAACCCGCGAAGCGGGCCACCCAATGTACTGTTTAGTTCAAAAACTTTGAAACTTAGGTGCCTGCCAGTTGGGGGATTAATTCCTTTTTTTTTTGGGAACTAACCCCCGCGTGTGCTAGTTCCCATAAAAATGGAATTAAACCCGATCTGGGAGGCACCTATGTTATGGTGCATTTGGCCATGTGTCATATGGCCGTATTTTGAAATTTGTCCATGTGACACATTGTGAAAGCGTCAAATGTCCATATTCCAACATTTGGCTATTTATCGTTTTTATAAAGTGTCATACGGCTATTATGGACATATGTCACTTTCAAATTATTCTTTTGCCATAAGTAAGCGCGAATTAAAACAAAAAAGTTGTAAACGTTTTCAGAAGGTTGTTTCGAATTTTATATTTTTTGTAAAGTATTTTTTAAAATGTTCTGTGAACTATCTTTAAAAACAAAATTAAAACGCGAATTTAAAAAAAAATGCTTGTAAACGTTTTCAAAAAGTTGTTTTGAAAAGTTTTAATTTTGTTTTTAAAGATAGTTCCCAGAACATTTAAAAAAATACTTTACAAATAATATAAAATTCGAAACAACCTTCTGAAAACGTTTACAAGTTTTTTGTTTAAATTCGTGCTTACTTCTGGCAAAAGAATAATTTGAAATTGATTTTCACGGCACCATAACATAGGTGCCTCCCAGATCGGGTTTAATTCCATTTTTATGGGAACTAGCACACGCGGGGTTTAGTTCCAAAAAAAGAAAAGGAATTAATGCCCCAACTGGCAGGCACCTAAGTTTCAAAGTTTTTGAACTAAACAGTACATTGGGTGGACCGCTTCGCGGGTTCAAGAATTTTAACTCCCTTTTTGGGTCCTCTCTTCCGCTCACGTGACTCCGTCACTCCGCTAAGGGTACGCTCAGTCGCCTAGCAAGCGCCTATGCTTTCAGTCGGTCTGCTTTCAAAGTTTTTGTACTAAACACTGATTTGGGTAAAAGTCTTTAACCCCTGCGGTTCTTTTTTGGGAAATTACACCCGCGGGGGGTAGTTCCATGGGCGTTAATGCACTAAATCGAATTAAAAGAACAACAGTGATTTGTTTTGCAGTTTTTTTGAAACGGAAAAAAAATGAAAACGAAATAAAGCCAAAACTAAAATTTGGCATTATTAATTAAAAACGAAATAAGGCCAAATTTTTGATATTTGGTTTTATTTCGTTGGGCCTTATTTCACGTCACCTTTTAAATCATACATCTTTGCGATATTAAAATTTAATAGTTTATTTTTTTAAATATATCAAAATGTATTAGTTCAGGTATGCAGAAACAGTGTGAAGAAATAATCGTACTTAAAATATATAAACTTGGACGCGGCGGTTGAATCTCAGTCAAATTTAACAGTTTTTATTTTTTCTTTTATTGGCCGCGATCGGAAACCTATGCGATAGCCTGTTTAAAGGTTGTTTCAGAATGCAAGCAGTAAACGCGACGAGAGCGTGACGTGATTCGCTGTTATTTTTTTATAGTCATAAAATCGTTTCCCAATTAACAATGCGATGAGTTTCTTGACGACGAGTTTTTTGACAGCGTTAAATTATTTACTGTTTTTGTTCTTGCTGTGCAGTGTGCGTTCAAAATAATGAAAAAAATCAAAATGAAATTACTTTTATTATTTAATGTCGGTTTCGAGTGGACGGTTCGGAGTTACTCCTTCTATTCCAGATTTTCCATATTCGATAGGAATGGAACAGAAACAGTGACAATGGAGTAGCTCCGGATGACCAATCGAAAACGGCATAAATATTATAACTGTGTCAGCCAGCTAGCTGGGGAAACGATTTTCGGCTAAAAATCCTAATAAATTAAAACAATACAATATTATAATATTGTCAACATAAATAGATCTATAAATATAATTTCATTGTCAACAAAATTTATTTTTTTTGTTAAGTTCAGCGTATCTCTTGTTTTCGTTATTCTTTTCTACAATTTCACAAAATTCACCATCAGTCAAATATAAAAATCGTCGACGAGAGCGTATTTTTGTTTCAATTTTCCCAACTTTGGCGTGACGTGACGACGAGAAAGCTTGTTGTAGATTCCCTGTTGCGATCGGAAACAAACATTGACCTATGTTTCAAACGGAAGGAAACCGCAATGAAGTGGTCCGTTTCGACATCATCAAAACAGAAAAAAGTCTCCGATGTCACAAGTATTTCAACCAAACTGTTTTTTTTTCCTGCAAGAAATGTTATATCCCGCTTTATCCAAAATGCTTCGATGAATACCACACAAAAAACCCCATTCTTTGTAAACATTATATCTAAATATATTGTATAACTTATTACGAATTTCGGCATTTTTTATTTTCAACAATCATTTCATTACCCAGTGTTACTATATATAATAATAATAAAAATATTCAAATAAATTTTATTCATTTTCCATGTAAACAAAATTTATTTCAATAATTTTGATACCCCTTTCGGCGAGCGTTGCGAAAACTCAACGTGAATTTTCCGGGGAACCAGAAGCTTTTCCAATTTTTTTTTCAGATTACCTATATATAGCTGCCGGAAATGGGTTAAACCTAAGTTCAACGTTTTGGACCACTATACATAATACATTAAGGAATTTATTTACTTCTTTTTCATAACAAATTCAATCAGCAAATCTATGTCTGCTGTTGAAAAGTTGTTATTTTTCTTTTTTTTGTTTTTTTTTCCATTTTTTTTTTAAATTAAGTGCGTGTCACTTGAAAAAAAAAAAAAATCGACGGATTATAAACAAGCCAAAATAATTGTTGCTGTTTCGCGTATTCTTTGCTTCAGAAAGAATGCAATACGTCATTTTTTGGGAGGCAGAAACAAACAATGCTGACAACTTTTTTCATAAGATCTAGTTAAATGAAGTTCAACGGATCTGAAGATTAGATTTCACTGTGAAACCGGAAGAGTTAAACCAAAAATTTAAACTCAGTTCAAGGTTTAGCTGATCTTAAATTTAAACTCCCACTGTGAAAATGAAAGTAACAGTGTTATTTATAAACACAGTTGAACGCTTGCATAAAGCTATGCACGGTTTAAAAAATGCCTCTGAACGCAAAAACGTGATTTATAAAATTTGTGCAACGATGTATAGGGGCAATATATGCTTAAACCGTTTGGAGGTTGTTTAGAGCCTACATAAAGGCTATTTACTATCGAAATGTCACTGACTTTCACACAACATCAATAATGTAGTAGATAGTTTTTAGGGGGGTGCTTATTTGTGCAATGTTTGTGTTGAAATTTCACTTACATAATTTTAATATCAATCAATATAACAATAGATAAATATGTTTTTGTGTATTTATTGTTAATTTTTGGGATATTGTTTTAAAAAGACAGGGAATATCTTCTTACACTCTTCGTTTTATAGATTCTGCATAATGTACGTGCAAATTTGAAGAACTTCTCTCAATTTTCGATTTAAAACTTTTAAATAGGTACGCGATCGTTATTCATTGTATACAATTATTTTCTTTTCGGACTTACCGCGTTTAATTTAATTTATTCAAAAATATAATTGAATTATTTCCCGACGTTGCGACATGGTTCCACTTTCTTCTTTCCTTTACTCTTTTCTGCGAAGATTGTACCGGTGTGTTGATTGCGATGGCAATTGAATTTGTGATGTTATTTGTTGTTGTTCTAATAACTGTTCTGCTTGCTGTTGTGATGATTGTTGTTGTTGGAAGCTTACAAAAGTTTGTGAACATGCAAAGCTTACGGCATCAGCTGGTGCATTGTTTTGATTTTTGTTTTTGGTTAGCTTTAATTTGCTTATCACTGGGTCCCATGCACTAGACAAGTTGAAGCTTTGCTATTTGTTGAAGTTTTTATGCATTTTTATTTCAATCGCTTCTCGATTTAATCTTGGTATAGAACCTTTCTGTGGCAACTGATTTTGCTTTATTAATCTAATGTAGTAGACTTGGTGACTTGGTTCTTTTGTATGGCTTTTACGTGTTCATTTAGCCGTGTTTTGATCTCTCGTTCGGTGTCGCCGATGTAAGAGGAACCACAGCTACAAGGGACAGAATATACTCCTGGATTCTTTAGACGAATTTTATCTTTCGGAGATCTCAAAATTTGGGGAATTTTTGCTGGCGGTTTAAATATACTTTTTTTACCATGTTTTGATAAAATTCTCCCAATCCCTTCAGAAATTCCTTTCCTGTATGGTAGGAAGGCTCTCTTTTCGATACCAGTATTTTGTTCATCTTTTGGTTTTGGTTTCCAGGATCATTTTTTGGACATATTTTAATTCATCATGTAGATGTTCCTGATCACATATCGCATTTGTTCTGTTTATAAGAGCAGAAAACACGGAGGTTAAGTTTGAAGGGTGATGATGGGAAGTACCTGTCTGTATGGGTGCTTTTTCTCTACACCGTATGTCCTAACGTTCCGTCTTGTCTTTTAATAACTTTAACATACAAAAATGGTAACTTGTTTTCTTTTTCAATTTCCATCGTAAATTGTATTTTTGTGTGTACCGAGCTTAAGTGATTCCGAAATGTCTCAACTTCATTTTTGTTTAGGATACAAAACGTATATCATCCACATATCTCTTCCAAATAATTGGTTTAACTGGAGATGTGTGTTTGGCATGCTCTACAAAATACTGCATCCATTTATCCGCTATTATTGGAGCAACGGGTGCAGGCGCGGATCCAGGATTTCGGTCAGGGGGGGGGCAATTTTCGTGTAATTTTGCCTACCTTTAAAAAAATCGTCTATCGAATACTTACGTCTTTTTAATGATTATCCGTATGTCTTTCTTAAAAATATTAAATATAAACTCAAAATCAAATATAAAAAGAACAATTTTTTTTATTTCATTGAAGTTAGTCTCTTTAAATATTGCTCTGTATGCTTAGCTTTAAGCATTAAATAGGAACTATTATGTATATTAGAGAAAAAAAACAATAAATAAATTAATTTAAATAGAGTTATGAAAGTATGTATATTATGTACATGGTATGTAGTTCTAAAATAATAAAATCTAATTTTTTTGTGGGACCGGTTTTTGAAAACCTCGTTATTACTTTTTCAATATTGATCGAGATTTGTCTGTGGATGTGCATAACTGCCAAACTGCGGAGGGGTTTCACCCGTTGTTGATCTTAAATATGTTTTAAGGCGCCGCAATGAAGAAAAAGATCTCTCTGCCGAAGAATTTGCTACCGGAAGCGTTGCAAGGATACGAAGAAAACTATGTTTTATTACAAAAACATCCTTGTTGCATTCCTTAATCAAATCCAGAGCAGTTACGGGAAGATGAATGTTCAGCCCCTTTTCTTTTGTCCATTTTTCGCGCCAGAGCACAAACTCATCTTTAAGCAAAAAAAAGGCAGTTTCTATATTTAAGACTAGGAGTTGTCCAAAGCGATCCAATAGAGACTTAACAGTGTTATTAAACTCGTCAGTATTATATCTGACTGTATTTTTCGGGATGAAAATTGTAAGTTTTACCACATCTAAGGTTTTGGGTTCAAATCTTTCACGCAAATCGGTTAGGACAAAGTCAAGTAGAGGTGTATTTAAGGATATCCTGTAGTACTCTTCCGCTGAATTTGTGTCAAAATTGGGCCGGTGAATTTTGCGTCCACCATGACGTAGGATTCGAGGAGTTTTCAACTCAACATTCAATTGATCACCTTCAATTTTTGCACGCTGCCAGATGTTTGTGAAATTAGTATCTATGTTCTTTTGGCGACTAGAAAGAACGGAAATCGTGTTCTTTACCAGCATTGCGCTGCTGTTAAGGTCAAGAGCTGTTGTTTGTAGCAATTTGCTCAAGGAATGTGTAAAAGACAATACTGGTAGAATGAATTGTGTAGTATAAAAGTCGTTACAAGGGAAGAAGCATTGCTAGCTGTACTTGGGTCACGCCACTGCGAAATCGTTTCCAGTGTGTCAACAAATTTGACGAGGTTTAAGGAAAATTGGAGTACACCTTCATACCGGTCTACCCACCTAGTCTCACAAAGAGATGTGAGTGATCACCCTTAGGTGCTTATCAGGACAGTTTTCTTTCAGAAATATATTTGGAAACAACTCCGGACTTTGATTTCTGTTTCTGGTTTAACAGAAACGTAGAATCGCCCAGAGATCTGCGCCTGAACGGGTGAGCCCATGGTCAGTTTGTAGGTAGAACCTTTCATTATAAAGAAAATATCCAGACGTAAGACATAAATCCAATAATTCCAATAATTTGGAGTCGTCTTCAGAAGTAGACATTTTTATTTTTATTACTTCTAGACATTCTACTATTGGTACATTTTTTTAACAATGATGTAACATCAAAGCTTACCATAACTTCATTTTTATTTAAATGTATATCTTTAATCATAGATAAAGTGATGGGAATTTTTGACAGAAGAGGCACAATCAATAAGACTTTTGGGCTAACTCCTTTTCTAAAAGGTAAGTAGGAGCATTGGCGGATCCAGGGGGGTGGCTATAGGGGCTAAAGCCCCCCCCACAGGCGGTTCTTAAAATTGATTGAAATATAGAAATCAGAATCAGGAGTCAGAAAAAATAACGAGGCTGGGGCTACGCAATTTATATGCTACGGATTTTTTTTCTAAGCCCCAAATTCATTAGGTTGGGGCGTTGGGCTGAATTCTGAAGGGAATTGTACAAAAAACAAGTTCGGGGCTACGTATAATTGACAGAAAATTGGGACGAAAAAAAAACAGCTCGCGAGTAGGGCTTGACAAGAATTGGAAAACGTGGTCGGGGCTAAGCAAATAATTCTTTTAAAACTTACCTTATTCCAGAAAATTTTTGCGCTTGACTCAAGGGACTGTCAAGTCCAAGTTGGGGCTAAAGATAAAAGAGATAAGTGAAAAAACGGGGTCGGGGCTTAACAATTAACATGCCAAACGAAAAAATAATTCACCCTATGAACTTCGCTAACTTTGCAAAATAACGAAATTGGGGCTAAGACCCGTGAAGAATTTGCGAACAACAAATCAAAATCTGAGTTTTCTCTGGCCACTCAGAAAATCATGCGTGTGAATATTTGCAGTCCCTCTAATTTTTTTTCTATCTCCACTTAAAAATATTTTAAATGTCAAATACGACACATATTATTGTATGTAATATTGAAATCATTTAAAACCGCGGATAGAAGCTAATTATAAATGCACAAAAAACAAGGCTATTCTAAAAGGAAAAGTGGGAATGCCAAAATTCAATTATTTATAAAACTGTAGATTTTCTAAAACTTTTTTATATTAGTTATGTATAAATTATAAAAATATATAAATTATAAAATAAAATCAACATCGTCACAATAGTTAAAATAATTTGTTCTTCAAGGGAAGCGTTTTTCTCTTTTCACTCTCCCAACGAATGTTACAGTTCCTCGTCACTCGAAAACATTAAAAAAAAAATCAAATAGAAAGAAATATAATAATTTATTATTATTATAAAATGGCAGTTATCAATAAGATTTTAGAATGATTATTACGATCAAGTGTTCTGAACGCTGCACTGATAGAACAAGAGCCTACAGCAAATTTTGGGAGTGGATTGCTAACTAAAATATGAGTATGATGGTTTGTAGGTTCATATATCGCGGTATCAAAAACAACCGTCTGTCAGGTTTCTTTTTCAGCCTTTGGCAGGGGTGGGAGTTTGAAAATAGCGATTTTCCAGTTTATTTTTTCATAGGTATTACCACTTCAATAAATTTAAAAAATATATAATGTGATGCTCTGTCATTTTCATTAAGTCAAAACGTCAAAATCTTGGCAATCTGACCAATAGAACTCAAGATATTAGGTTTTTAAGCGAACCTTAATCGATTTTTTTGGAGACTTTGTTTTGTTGATTTTTTGTGTTTTATAATTCTCCAAGAAAAAGACGATAAGGTCCTCTTAAAAAGCTTATATTTTGAGTTCTATTGGTCGAATTGCCAAGATTATGATGTTTTGACTTAATGACAACATCATATAATATATTTTTTAAATTTATTGAAGTGGTAATACCTCTGACAAAATAAACAGGAAAATCGCTATTTTCAAACCCTGAAGGCTGAAAAAGAAACCTGAGAGACGGTTGTCTTTGACGCGATATATGCACCTACAAACCATCATACTCATATTTTGGTTATCAATCCACTCCCAAAATTTGCTGCCGGCTCTTAGGCTATGAAGTTTAAATTGCAGAATACATTCGTTTAACTAGAACTACAGAATTATAGTTCAAGGTTTACTTTGAAAACGAATCAAGTTCTGAACTTAAGTTTAATCATAAATTGTAGTTTAACTTGTGAAACTGGCCATTAATGTCTCAAACTGAATCTACCAAGCCCCCCCCCACAGCCTTATCCTAGATCCGCTACTGAGTAGGAGAGTCGATTTGACTGACGATTGGCCGCAGTGGAATATTTTCCTTATGCACCTTTGGAAGACCATATAATTTCGGTGGTTGAGGACAAGAGGGTATTATAAATGTTTTATTTATTGTTGATTTGTATTCTGTTGTTTTTTGTGTCACCTTTCTTAATATTCTCAACGTTGGATCATAAGAAACCTCTTTATATGTTGAAGTATCACTCAGTAGACTTAGCATTTTAGAATCATAGGCGCAAAATTATAGTCACCTCCTATTAACTAGGTTAAGTACAAACTAGGTAAAACCATTTTAATTTTAAAAGCAGGTACGAATTTTGTATCAAATTATTAATATTTTGTAACCTCTCTACAACTAGTGTAACCGTTTAGTCCTACCCCCAGTTAATTTTTGTCGAACAGACCCAAAAATTAACAGTTTGGGAAAGCAAATACAGTTTGAGGAGTATATTTTTATAAAAACAAACGAACGAAGACAGCAGACTTAACACCTAAACAAAAAAACAATCGGGAAAACTTTATCAGTCAAATCAGCCAATAAACCACAAACATACCTACATACATGCATATAGCCCGAGAGCTGGTGAACATTTAAGACTCTCCCAAACCAATGCGGAATATTCGTTGCGGCGAAGAAACAGTCATCAGTCAAAATTAATTCATATGTTTCTCCGCCGCGTTGGTGTGGGCACTCTCATATATCACATTGTAAATAAATTTTGACATGCGAATGTTTCTTCGCCGCAACGAATGTTCCGCATTGGTTTGGGAGAGCCTTTACTCAAAGTGTCTTATACCGCTTCAAATTTTGTGGCCATGTCGTTTGTATCAGTGCAAGCTACATTTCATCGGTCTGGCAGCGATATCGGGGCCCAAACACCACTAAAATGCACTTTCAAAGTGCAACAACAAAAATAATCCCTCTAAAAGAGCTTTATACGGCTCCAAATTTGTATCACTAAAGCCTTGTGCCTATACTAAGCAGAATCCATCGGTCTGGCAGCAATACCACAGACCAATGACCACAAAAATGCATTTTGAAAGTGCATTTTGGAATGATATTTTACTGGTGTTAGGCCCACGGTATCGCTGCCAGACCAATGGATTAGTATAGGCACAAGGATTTAGTGATGAAAATTTGGATTCGTATAAAGCTCTTTTAGATGTACTATTTTTGTTGTTGCACTTTGAAAGTGCATTTTAGTGGTGTTGGGGCCGCGATACCGCTGCCAGACCGATGAAATGTAGCTTGCACCCTTATATATAAAATCCATAGTACTATCATGGACAACATTTTTTAGGGCGACCCACTTCCTGTGGTGGCGCCACTTTAGCTCGCGGAGAAATCTATTTTTGGGAGACTTCCATTTTTGGGAGACTTGCATTAATCGGAGAATCGAGACTTATGTAGTTAGAGCAAGAGAAGTGTATTTTTTTCGATTCTAATAAGAATCAAAGTAATTTTTTTTTCTTCATTTACTGATATGATATATGCGAGAAGAACAAGAGAAGTAGAGAGTAGACATACATTATGTTAGTCGTTTGCGTCGTCGTTGTCGTCGTTGTCGTCGTTGTCATCAACCTTGAAGCAAGGAATACCTATATTTTTTTTTTTTTATTGTGGGAAAGAATAATGCGTATAGGTATACTTACATTCGTATATTATCAAGGGTAGGTTGATTTTAATGCGGGAAAAGAAAATATGGTCATGTTGTGTAAGTATATTTATATATTTGCATATGCCATCGTATAGGTATTATTGAGGGTAGTTTTTATATTAAATTGTCTGGCAAAGATTTCTTATTTGCCGTGAAATTTGTTGCAAGTGCAAGATTTTGAGCATATTTTTTGCGGGAAAGGAAAATATAACTAAATAGGTAGATATATTCGCATAAATAATGAATGGTAGGTTTTATTAATATCTAAATTGTTGGATGATTTTGAGTTTGACCTGAATTTTTTTACAAGAAATTTACAATTTATTATGCCGAGGAATACCTATATAAGTTAATGAAAAAAGTGAGAATTTGTATGCAAGTTGAGGTAGGTAGGTTCTTGGTGGTATACCTAGGTACAGAAAATAAAAACAAATTTCCTGTTTTTGGCTTGAAATTTGTTTGTTTGATTTTCAGGGTAGGTGGAGGTAGGTGTGGTTATTTGGTTTGACTTTTCATTCACAATTTATCATACGATTGGAATGTAGGTAGGTATGTAGGTACCTACCTAGGTAACTTTTAATGGTTTGATACAAGAGTCTGTCAATGTGGTGGTTGAATTTCAGCCAGTGGGCGATATCATAGTGGGCAGGTAGATTTTATGAGTTTTAGTTGTCAAATATTTTTTTTATTTGAGTGTAGGTAGGTAGATACCTACCTACCTATCAATTTTTGAAATATATACCTACCTACACATACGTACCTACACCACTGTTCGTTTAATTAAAACTACCTATAGGTATGTATACTACATAGGTATGTTTGTAACTAACACTTTTATTTTTCAAATCAACCAGAAGGCGAAAATGAAAGTAAATTGCAAGACGGACAGTGCACTGAAAATTGAATAATACACAGCTAGGTAGGTATGCTCATACTTATATGTATATGTGATTTTTGGTCATATTCTAAGAAAAAATTGTTCTATAGTAAAGTCTGATTTTCAACTTTGACATCATTTTTTGAGGATTTAAAAAAAGGCAAATTTTGGTGTACCCTGATCCCTGTTAACGTTAATTTCTCTGTGAGTGCTAATGGTAGGGACCTCATTTTGGACTTTTTTTAGTTAGAAATAACTAGCCTTTAAAACTAAGTTTAAGTTAAGCCGATATGTGTTTAGGGTTGCTAGATATTTAATTTTAAATGGTGTTCAATTTTTCTTGCCAAGCAAAATTTTGACTTCAATTTCAATTTTTTTTTCAAAAAATGCCTAATAACATAGAGTTTTATTATTTTTACCTGATGAACAAAACAATAATAAAAAAAACTCATTATTAAGTGCATCCAAAGACCCATATATTTTATGATACTTGGGAAAATCTAAACCAGGTATAAAATCGAATTTTGGGTTTTTACATACTTTTATTGCAGCACCTGTTTGATTGGGTTCAAACGGTTATAACTGTCTATTTAAACATAGCGTTGGCAAGTTTTATACCTTTTTAAAAACTACAGAAAAATAGGCAATTTTTGAAATATAAAACCTGTATTGAGCCATATGAATTTTGTTCAGGGAGCTCTTCAGAAGATTGAGTACAAAATTTATTTTGGCAAAGTTCAATATTAACTAATGAATCTTAGGCAAATGTTGATGCCAATGAAAAATATTTTGCTCAATAAAGTTAGTGGAATAAGTCATTTTTTTAATGCAAAATTTGTGTTTTAATGCAAAAATCAATTGTGGACAGGGTGAGCAAAAAACTGGTTCAAAGTAAGATTTTTTTTCAAATTTCAAAAAATAGACGTTACTCGAGAACTGCTTTGATTCGGTATGGAAAAGTTACCAAATTTCTGATAGGGTATGGCCTGGCCTTTCACCAGTTCTTGGTTTGGACCATTATTAATGGGACACCCTGTATATGTACCTAGGTAGGTACATACACAGATCAGACTTGATCTCAATTTATTTTTAAATTTTGGTACACGAATTTGATTTCGGTACATTTGTGTATACTGAAGCTTTTCTTTGGTACGCGGTACATAGCGTTAATTTTCGGTACTCTACCGGTCGTTTTGTTACATGACCTTAGGTATATCTATAATTTTAAAAACTAAAAATCTTAAAACAATTTTTCTGAAAAACAATTTTGAAAAGTGAGAACGCCGGGACGAAAGCCAATTTTTATGGACTAAAGGCCGTTAAAAGCTATATTGAATCAATAATTCAACAAGTCCAATCAAATAATGCTAATTCTTCTACTTGGCTGATGTATTTCAATAGTATATAGAATTTGTATTATAAAAAAACTCATATGTAAACAATGCTAGGCCACGGGTAAAAAAACTTCCAACAATTCTTGATTAGAAATTCTAATTGGGTTGGATATAGTTCACAATTGATTTTAGCTGTAAAGTTGATGTAAGCTGGACTGAACTTAATAAAAATTGCGTCTTGACAAGGCCCTCACTGTCAACTGAAGAGTCGAAGTGAGAACGCCGGGACGAAACGCCAATTTGTATGGACTAAAGGCCGTTAAAAGCTATATTGAATCAATTTTAATAATACTTTTTTTTTAATAATTACCTTAAACTAGAGAACAAAAATTGGAAAAAAATGTAGGTATTAAATTTTTTTTTCAAAATTTGACTTGACTTAATACTATTTTTTTCTTTATAAACTGCTTCAATTAATTTTTAGTCAAACACTTAAAACTAGAAGATCATTTAAACATTATAATCCAGGAAAATTAGACATAAATTCCTACAAAGTTCGGAAAAATTATATACAGAGTTTTTGTTTTTGAATCAGCTTTTTTATGGTGTTATGAATTTTTGAGTAAAAGTCCCCATCGATCCTAGCTCCGCCTCTATTAAAAAGAGGGGGTCAAATGTCACGAAGCATGGTATTTCGCTAATTTTGATCAAACAAAAATCGTCGACTAATGAAAAATGACGTTAATATTTCAATTTATCATTGAAAATAAGGATCAAAAGCATGCCTACAAATATCTAGGGCGAAAGGATGTTTTAAAGGTAGGGGGGGGGGTTGCAGAATGAAGAATTTGGTGTGGATTTATATTGAAAAAAGTTCATAAAATAGTGTCAATGAAATTGTGCAAAAATATGATATTTTTCATGATAACGAAGTCATGAAGAGGGTAGACGGGTGGTTTTTGAGGAGGGGTTAAGGGGTATTTAAACCAAAAAAAATTATTTTGAGGTAACCTACGCATATGGCACATCGTTTGTCCACTTTTTTTTTGCAAAATTTCACTGACACTATTTTATATACTTTTTCATTATAAGTCCACACCCCATTCTTCAATCTACAATACCACCCCTAATATAAAACCACCTTTCACCCCAGATATTTGTAAGCACGCTTTTGATCCTATATTTCAATGATAAATTAAAATATTTACGTCATGTTTCATTAGTCGAAGATTTTTGTTTGATCAAAATCAGGGAAATACCATGCTTCGTTACCTTTGACCCCCTCGTTTTAATAGACGCGGAGCTAGGATCGGTGGGGACTTCTACTCAAAAATTCATAACACCATTAAAAAGCTGATTCAAAAACAAAAACCCTATATATAATTTTTGTATTATATAACCTTTCATTTGATACTTCATTTATAAATATCAAAAAATAATTGCCCCAGTTATGGCCATTTACGGGTATTTTATATATAGGTATATAATTGTGTATCGCTAGTTTTTTTTTTTTTTTTTTTTTTTAAGCGATTAAAATCAAATTTTGATTTTTTTATTCAAACGCCCCCACTTCGTTCCCGTTAGATTAACAAATAGAAAATTATTTACATATTTACTAGTAGGTAGCAGGTCACCAAAGCCGCCAAAGGCGCTATGTTATTTAATGTGAGTCAGGGCTGAGCGTAAATACCTGTATATGTATATTAATTAGTTGACTACCTCACGCTTCACTTAAAAAAAGAAGTTTTTTTACAGATGTGGCAACCCTTAAAATGTTACTCAATTTAGGCTTATTAAAATAATTTTTTTTTGTAAAGTTATTTTTTTTTTGTAAAAAAGTTTATTTTTTTTTTGTACAAAAGTTAATTTTTTTTCTCAATAAATTTTAAACAAAATTTTAGGCACATTTAAAGGCTTTTTTTAATAGGTATCTTAATTTGATAATTCTTTCCAGCAGAAATGAAGTAAGGATTTTTTAAAACTCCAATTAGAAAATTGGTAGGCAATTGTTGACCATGAACCAAACAGAGAATTTCAAAAAAAATTTCAGCAATTTTTAATTATCAAGAGCAATGATTTAGGTAATACCTAGATGCCCTTAAGACTCAACAACATGGTCACATAGTGGTAAGTTATAAGTTCAAATTTCTCACTGAAAATCCTAAGTAATGGTAGCCATCATTCCTATTAATTTCAAGTTTCTAAACTAACACCTTAAAAAGACAAAAATCAGCGAAAAATAATCACAAACATTCACTTAAACTTTGGGTAGGTCTAGGTACCTACCTACCTACAGGTTCCTACCTAGATATTAATACAAATTATATACAACCATACCTACTTTTCTAGGTTAAAATAAAAAAGCGACATACATAGCTAACTACCTACCACGAGCTATACTCATCAAAAAACATCATCGCCATCAAACTCATAAATTATTGCATCACTCATATTCTTACCAACAGACCTAAATATCTAGAAAGCAAACAAAAAGCAATCTACCTACCTATTATGCCTTGACTTTCACGCGCCGCGCCGCCGTCACCGTTGTCTTCTTGCACACAAGACACCCAAAGCTGTAAAAAAAACACCCCTTCCTCTTTAACCGCATAAAACCCAACAAACCAAGGAGAATTCCCAACATTTTATTTCACACTTTTTAATTCTCTGTACCTTTGCATAGAAAAGTAACCGACAAAAAAATGTAAACCAACAAAAAACATCCCTTCTACCTATTTCACTCTAACTGTTATCAATTAGGCTATTTCTTTCCTATTCTTGCAAATAATTCTCCACAAAATTCAAATGTCTCCGTGAGATAGGGTTGTGGAATTTAATGAAATTCTTTTGCCCACTGAATGAAGATGTCAGTCCATTCGACATTCACCATGATAGTACTATGGATTTCATATACAAGGCTTGCACTGATACAAATGACATGGCCACAAAATTTGAAGCGGTATAAAACACTATGAGTAAATGTTCACTAGCTCTCGGACTAATACATGAGTTATTTATAATTTTGCAGCATTTTTTTATATGTTGGTTAAGTGAGGTATGTAGAGGTTAGGGAGGACAGTGAGCAGACCAGACAGAGTGATCTTATAAAATCAGCATCGAGAGTAAAGGCCCAACTATAATAGGCATAAGCAAACATAAGCTTATGTCAAAAAGCTAACGAAAATTTGCTTATGTTTGCAAAATTACCCCAAATAGCCATAATGGACTTATGTGCGCACAGCAAAAATTAAAAAAATACCACTCCGCTTTCGCCCCACATTCGATTTTCAGCTTTGTGTTTTGTTCCGCATTTTTAAATACAAATGAAAATGTGGCAACGATACAACAAAAACTACACACATACTCGTGCACAAATTGTGAATTGATTCAAAAAACAGCTGTGGCTATGTGTTTTTTGCTGCATTTGGAAAATTTACTTATGCGCTGAGCGACTGGGATCGCTCTTGCTTATGCACGCTTAAGTGAACGAAACTGAGAAAAATTGAACGAAACGCAGCTAGACTCCATTATGTTCACTCGCATAGAGATTCTTTGTATTCGCACGTTTACTTATGCGCGCATATGCTAGCTTATGCCTATTATAGTTGGGCCTTAAGACTTGAAGACATTTAAGATTGCCATGTGACTAACAGATAGGTACTTTGACTCATCTGAAACCCATTTAAAAACATAAAAGGTACTTCGCTCGGTATTAAATTTATTACAAGCTGCTAACGATAAAGTGGGCTTTATTACGACTATAATTGTCAAAATTGTTTGTTTAATTCATTTGTTAAGTTATTATTTAATAACGGCAACTAATTAAGTGAAATCAAATTAAAGTGATATTTTGATTAAATTTTATCTGTTATCGGATTTCACGCAGTTCAACCTAACGTTTGATATAAGATGAATATTCATAAAATTTTAAGATGAACGTCGACGTAGAATTTCATACTCTACAGCCTCGGTGCTCAAACTGTGTTCCGCGGAACCCTGGGGTTCCGCGAAAGAGTTTTCAATGTTCCGCGAGTTTCTCGAATCACAAACAATAAAACCACAAAAACTATTTTTTTTAAGTACCCTGAAACCGGGTAACTTTTGTGCATTTTCAAATAAAAATATGAATAACTTTTGCATACAGAGTAAATATTTTTTCCACAAGTATCTTAAATTTTACACAAACCGTTCGCAGGCACATGTCACCCCATCATATGCATTTTTGACAAAAAGTAAATATAATTTTTGGTTTTATTGTTTCATTAATAAAATACACATAACTGAATAAAAATTATTTTCCTGTAGTATTTCAACATTTTTAAGGTTTTTTAATACAAATTATTTAGTTTATAACTTTATTTCTTAATTTATCCTAATGAAGCTATTGCAATCATTTTTAATTTATTAAATTCACCCAAATTAGAGAATCCGATGAATGGTCTGCGGATGGCTTCCGACAATTTTTGTTCAGTTTTTCTGTTAGAGAATCCGCTGTAAAAAATTGCAGGAATGTCGGTAATGTACTTTGAAAATGTTCCATTTAACTTTTGACATTTCAAATCCTCACCATAGCCCCCAGGAATAAAATTTTGTGCATTCTGTTATCGACATGATAATACATTTTTAGAAAGAAAGCTGAAAAGATAATAAAAGTTCTTTTTATTACAAAAAAAATAAGACTAAATGTCCGTTCATTGGCCAAATTCACCCCACCCACCAGGACAATTTTCACCTTTACTCTGTTCAACAAAAATTGTCAGTACAGGGAAGATAGAACGTTTGTATCTCTGTCTGGTCGCATTGGATTGCATATACCTATTTCAAATAAAAGCTCTCATAGGGTTTCCGCATACTTTGCATTAAATCTCACCTTAATTAATTCTGTTCTCAAAAGCTTGGAAAACGGAAATCTATTTTATAAAAAACCACTGAAAAAGCTCTTTTGTATTGCTTTCAATAGGTAAGGTAACTCTGTTCGAATATATATTTTTTTTAGCTCACCTCACACAGCCAGATGCCAGAGCCAGAGTAGAAACGATTATAATGATCACTGATCAGTCATCAGTGTGCTTTGTGCATGCAACGAGGACGGTCATGGTTGAGTATACGATAATTGCAGGGCATTACAACAACAATTCCTGTACGTTGTTCAGTGGGTTAGAATCTTTGTTAGGCCCCAGTTATCTATCATTGAAAAAGTAAGCTGTTGATTTTGAGGCCCTTCAAAAATTTAATCATTGAATATTTAAATGCAGAAATATATCTTACGACTTCAAAATTATTTCTCCTCCAAAAAAAAATTCGTTTTGACCTATATCTTCCCCATACAGTAACTTTTAATTTTTTCAATGGTCATTGATAAGGTAGTTCATCATTGAAAAATTAAAAGTAATTTTACAAGAAAAGGTGTGCCAAATCGAATACTGTTTTACCTAGAAATGATTATTAAGTCAATTAGCTTTACTTAAGCATTAAAATAATCGTTTATTTTTTCTTCAAAATCTCTCAAAATTGACAATTATTATTTTCAATGATGGTTTTCAATGATAGCTATAACTGGCCCCTAAGGGCCATTGAAAAAGTTAGTTGTTGATTTTGAGACCATTAGAAAGTTTAATCATTGAATATTTTAATGCAAAAATATAGCTTACGACTTCAAAATTATTTCTCCTTCAAAAAAATTCATTTTGACCCATATCTTCCCCATAACGTAACTTTTAATTTTTTCAATGATCATTGGTAAGGTAGTTCATCATTGAAAAATTAAAAGTTACGTTATGGGGAAGATATGGGTCAAAATTAATTTTTTTTGAAGGAGAAATAATTTTGAAGTCGTAAGCTATATTTCTGCATTAAAATATTCAATGATTAAACTTTCGAAGGGTCTCAAAATCAACAGTTAACTTTTTCAATGATGGTTTTCAATGATAGCTATAACTGGCACCTTACTGGCAGTTTTCTCAATTCAGTGTCGTGAGAGTATACACAGGCGCCACTGTTTTGAAAAAAGCTCGCCCATAAGCCCTGTACTGACAATTTTTGTTGAACAGAGTCAAGCTACATGGTACGTAATTACAAACATGTTTTACGTAAACATTTTTTATCGAAGTCTGAGCTTTTCTCATAACTAAAAAAAGCTCTCGTTATGAGTTGGGGTTCCGAAATATATGTTGACCTTGTTAAGGGTTCCAAGACTTAAGTTTGAGAACCGCTGCTCTACAGCATATCCGAAGTCCATATTTGTCCATGTATTAGTTTTTTGTATAATCGCTTTCAAAATGGGGTGAGGGGAAGGTGGAAGTATATCAAACCACTATATATTTGTCTTGGTATAATCTAAGCATATGGCACATGACCTTAGGGTAGTTTCGAATGTCTTATCTTATGTATTCTTAATCTAACCAGACATTTCACGACATCAACCGATGTCTGGTTCTCGATGTATAGGCTAATTTATGTGAAATTTCATGATAAAACATGGTTAGAAGGCAACCCTTACATCAAACACTTTTAAAAAGTAAACCTAGGATGTGGTCTATTAGCAGCGGTTCCCAAACTTTTTCAGCTTTGGAACCCTTAACAAGGTCCAAATATATTTTGGAACCCCAACTCTTAATGATAGCAAAAAATGAAAAACAGCAGAATCACATTTCAAAATCAATTTTTTGTTTACAGTTCATGTGAGCGTGACCCGTAGTTTTCTTTGGAAAGTGAGTGTTTTTGTATCATCATTTAAATTTTTTTAATAATGAGAAGCAAACACTTCGATAAAAAAATGTAAACATCAAACGTACTGTGTAGCTGGGTAAAAATTGGCCTGGTTGGTGGGGGTGATTTTGACATTTAAAAAAATTTTGTTTTTAAATATAAAGTACTTTTCTATTCTTGTCGTAGTAGCCCGTAGTGTGATGGTTAGTGCGTTCGACTGTCACGCTGGAGGTCTGGGTTCGCTTCCCAGTCTCGTCGACCTAAAACTAAAAAGTTTTTTTGCAGGGCTACTGTCTCTTGCGAGGAATTGACAAATCCTCCAAGAGTATCACTTGTCAGGAATAAGTGCTTCTCGTCTAGCCGTTCGGATTCGGCATAAAATTGTAGGTCCCTTCCATTCCTGTCGACAGGCGCACACAGGAATGGTTGCGAGTTGTTAGTCACTAGGCCCTGGTTCTTCACGAGCCGTTGTGCCACCCAATTTATTTTTTTTGTTCTATTCTTGTCAGCTTTTAAATTAAGAAAAGTCATCCAAAACTGCAGGGTGTCTTTCGTCACCCAATTTTTGATTTTTAATAATTAAATTATTCGAACATCATCATTACGATACTTATGCAAAAAATATTTACTCTGTAAAAAACCGGTTTCCTTTTTAGGGCTGGCCACAAGACGAGACTGCGAGACTTTTGTAAGTCTCGTCTCGGTCTCGTTAAAATCGAAAATTTTCAGTCTGGTCTCGGTCTCGTGTCGGTCTCGTATAAATAAGTCTCGTATCAGTCTCGTCTCCTAAAAATACGGTTTCCGGAAAATTTGTTGATTTTGGAAAGAAATATTTTTCGATTATAGTTTGAATACGTGCAAACGAAAATAAATATTTAACTGGAATTGGATTTTTTTAATATACTATCTTTACAAATTTCGGTCTAAATATACAGTCTCGTCTCGGGAGATCGAGACCGAGACTCGTGGCCAGCCCTATTTTTATTAACTTCAGCTGAACCCAATCAAAATATTTGTTTAATTTTTAAATTTAATCATGTTTTTAATAAGATTTGTGGGCAGCTGGATTAACTCACCTGATGATATTATATCTTCCGATATTTTCAAGTCTTTTTATATTCATCCTCCACTTAAAAACAGTTTCTTGATTTAAATGTAGCCAAATAAGTTTCCTGAGTTCAATAACTATGATTTAGCTCACCACTGGGTTGCTCTTATCTTCAAATTACCGTTTAAAAAAGAACAATGAATTCTAAAATAGTAAGAACAAATTTAAGTAGGTTAATTTTATTTCCCAAAACATTAAATACAAATTTTCAAAAACTTTTCCAGCCTTTATGACCTTTTAATTATTAAATTAAAGTTGCCTTATGTGTTCCTTAGATACATTTTTTTTGAATACATACATATGTACATATTTCTAATATTCAAATAAACAAACAATTTTTTAAGCGTCTTTTCAAGTTTTTAATTAAAGCCAGAACCACACTGGTCTCGAGTGTTGTGTTGTGGAGTCGCTTGTCGCTGTCCATTAGGATCTATTTATTAGTAACACAAAATATGCACCTATAAACCGATGCCCTTGGCTCCGGGGATGTTAACCCTAGAAAGGTAACCTTCGTCGATTCGAAGAACATCAATTTTACTTTTTTATTTTTCTTTTTACTCCTAGTTCCGATTGCATTCTCTCTCCGTGTAACCCTTTTATTCCCTACGTGGCGTACCTTCTTTGGTAAATGCTTTTTTTTATCGAAAAACGGCGCCAATGTTCGTCGAACCGACGAAGGTTACCTTAGTGCTCGAAAAGCACCAATATTTTACCCGATAATATTAGATATAATATTGAAAAATTTTCTCTCAAAAGTAAGAGACCGTTAAGGGAGGATACAAACGATTGACAAATATTGTCCGTACCTACAGTAAACCACGTTCTGATGAAGAGCATAAAGATCAAATCTGCAACAAATGATGAACTATATTTTTTTTTTGTTTTTATTTTGTTCTATTATTTAATGAATTAACTGCCTATTAATAACCCATTTCCGGCTAGCGTTGCGTTTTCGCAACGTCATATTAAAAGACTTCTGGAACATAACTGATTATAAATTGAAATAAACTAAAAAATGAATTTGAGAGATACTAGTAGTTGAACAATCTAATCGACCTGTTTTTGGATTTTGTTGTAAAAAAATTTGTTCGTGTTCTTTTAGGACTTTCAAATGTGCGTGAAGTTAGCACCGCCATTTTGGATTTCCGTTTGTGTTGTGCTGCAATGTGCCCAACTTGTGCTGCCATGCGCCTTTCAAAATAGGAGTTTTTGTGAATTTTGAAGTAGGATTTTTGAACTTTTGCACAATATCGTCAACATTATAATTTTTCAAAACAATGTCGACTACAGGGTTCAAATTATATTCTTAAATAATTCTGATGTAATTTACATGAGTTGCCTGCTTGCCAAGTTAGATGAAAGCATTACGATGCGTTTTCGCAACGCTCGCCGAAAACAGTAGCATTTCAAAAAAAAAATTCGCTGCTTTATATGAGATTGAACGGTTTTTTTCTCGGAATATTGTGTTTTTATGTTTACAATGCGAACATTTTTGAAAAAGAATCAAAATTTTTGATTGTATCATGTCCAACAAAACGATGCATATTTTAGTTCTAAGAAAAAAAACAAAGCATTGAAGAGTGTTATATTGGAAAACCCTTTACCTTCCACTTGACTTTATTCTAAGAAAAAATTAGGCAATACATTTTGTGTATAGAAAACATCAAGACTCAGGTCACTATTCTTATGAGCGTGGTCCCTATAAGACAACTGTACTATACTCAGGTTCTATAAATCGAGTGCATATTCTAATTCCAAGAAAAAAAAAAAACAATTCATAAATGCGCGCTGTATTGAAAAAAACAGATCGCGAATATAAGGTTTTTGCATTCGACTTATTTTTGGCTTATAAGCTGTGAGTTGTGCGGTCAAAAAGTGTTTTAAAAATTATCTCTGTGTTTTATAAAAGAATAAATAAAATTTAATGTATCGCAAAACTTGTTTATCTGCTAAAGAACTCGAAGAGTTTTGATGAACCCGAGTTTTGATGAAGACGAGGAAATAAATTTGAATTTGGATGGTGCAGTTCATACAAACATTATAATATTCTACCTCCAAAAAATGATGCTGTTAGTGATAATGATAATGATAATGTGCAGCTTTCTGAGGATGGAAACATGTTCCGAAATGAATTGGCTGGTGAAACTGACCTAGAATGCAGGTTTGATAATTTAAATTCTCAAAATCCTGAAGACATATACGATGAACCGGAAGTCGATGTTGTACCAAATGATCCAAACAGTGCATCAACATCCCAAAACGTCGCTTCAACTTCTAAAAAAGAATCGACATGTATACATGTATGAGTTACCGAAGTTGTCAAAAAGCCATCATGTTGAAATTTCAAAAAAACAACAAATAATTTGGTGGACCAACCAATCAATCAGGCAAAACGATTTGATCGAAAAAGAGAAAACATGTCAACATTCCAATGCCAAATGCAATTCGTGAAAACAACATAACGATGGGTGGAGTTGACTTATTTGACAAGGTTAGGTTAGGTTAGGTTAAAGTGGCTGTCAGGAAAACGGCTGACACACTTAGACCATAATTAGGTCCGTTGTGATACCACATGATAGGAATGAGGAGATTATCCTCATTACGAAAACCATTCGGAGCTTTTTATGAAGCGAGAGAGACAGTGTATGTCTGTATTAGCTAGATCGCTTGGATCATTGAAAAAGTAGTCCCCAAGAAGGAGTCTGCGCCTCTGTGAAAGAGCAGGACATGTGCAGAGGAGGTGAGGAATTGTTTCCTCCTCCTCTTCGTCCATGCAACTTCTACAGAAGTCATTTGAGAAAACGCCAAGTCTTGTGGCATGTTTTCCTATAAGGCAGTGTCCTGTTATGACACCTATTACGGAGCTAATTTGTGATCTGCTAAGTGATAGCAAACTTTTAGAGCGCCTAGGGTCTAGCGATGGTCAGATTTCTTTTGTGGCCAGACATGTAGTAAGGTTTGTCCATCTAGAGTTTGCTTTCCTTGCAGAGTTTTGTTTTAGCAAAAGTTTACATGTAGCGATCGGTATACCTATGTTCCACCTGTTAGGCAAAACGGGCATTAGAGTTCCATTTCTGGCAAGTTCATCGGCTTTACAGTTTCCCGGAATATCTCTATGGCCCGGCACCCAAAGAAGGTGAATATTAAACTGTTCCGCCATCTCTTCAAGAGACGATCGACAGTTTTGGGCCGTAACGGAGTTGGTAGAGACAGAGTTGAGAGATTTAAGTGCTGCTTGACTATCTGAGAAGATGCGTATATCCGATGTTGATATCACGTTTTCTCTCAGCCAAGACAGAGCTTCTTTAATTGCCAGAATTTCCGCTTGGAATACGCTACAGTGGTTAGGGAGCCGGAAGGAGAGATTTAAATTAAGTCTGTCTGAGTACACTCCGCCACCCACACCTTTCTCAGTTTTCGACCCATCAGTATAAAAATGAACTGAATCACCTTTGAGAGGGTCCCCAACGTCCCAAGATTCTCTTGAGGGTATGGTGACCTGGAAACTTTTGTCGAAATTTAGTTTGGATGTGGTGTAGTCGGAATGACAAGGAATAGATTCATATAAGTCTAGAATTTTAGTATGACCGATAGAGTTGTCGGTCCATTGAGAAATGGCTTTAAGGCGGACGGCTGTGTTCGCAGCCATTTGCTTGCCATATATATCGAGGGGTGTGAGGCTGAGGAGTATGTCTAGTGCAGCTGATGGTGTCGAGCGGAGAGTTCCACTTATGCACATACTTGCTGATCTCTGGACCTTGCTCAGCTGGTCACAGTACGTGACTTTATCTAGAGCAGTCCACCAAATTGTTACCCCATAAGTGAGAATCGGTCTTACGACCGCAGTGTAGAGCCAGTGAGTTATGGCAGGGGATAGACCCCATTTAGTACCTATAGCTTTTTTACAGGAGAATAAAGCAACAGTGGCTTTTTTAATTCTCTCTTGAATATTAGGTTTCCAACTTAGTTTTTTATCCAGTATGAGACCTAAATATTTGGCTTCATCTGAAAAGGAAAGTGGAACACCATTAATTGTTGGAGGATTTATCTGTGGTATTTTATATTTTCTTGTGAAGAGGACAAGTTCTGTTTTGCGGGGGTTTACACCTAGCCCACAACATTCTGCCCATTTTATTAGCTTGTTAAGAGCGGTTTGAAGAAGTTCTGTAAGAACCTGGGGGTGTTTCCCTGATATAGCTATTGCAACATCATCGGCATACGCAATCACTTTGAATCCTTCACCCTCCAGGACAGTCAGTAAGTCATTTATGACCAAGTTCCATAGAAGTGGTGAAAGGACCCCACCTTGTGGTGTGCCTCTAGTGACAGATCTTCTAGTGGAATAGCCTCCCAATGCAGAGTTGATGACCCTACTTGCCAACATATGGTCTATCAACTTAATCAGTAGGCCGTCCACCTTCAAATTTTCCAGTGCTCCTACTATTGCACGGCCGCTGACGTTGTTAAAGGCGCCTTCTATATCAAGGAAAGCCGCAAGCGTGTACTCTTTATGGTGCAGGGAGTATTCGATAGATCTTACTAAGGTGTGAAGAGCAGTTTCCACCGATTTTCCCCTACAGTAAGCGTGTTGTGCTTTAGAGATAAGGTTAAGCTCTATAGTGTCACGCAGGTGGATATCAATCAGACGTTCGAAAGTTTTAAGAATGAATGATTCCATAGAAGTGGTGAAAGGACCCCACCTTGTGGTGTGCCTCTAGTGACAGATCTTCTAGTGGAATAGCCTCCCAATGCAGAGTTGATGACCCTACTTGCCAACATATGGTCTATCAACTTAATCAGTAGGCCGTCCACCTTCAAATTTTCCAGTGCTCCTACTATTGCACGGCCGCTGACGTTGTTAAAGGCGCCTTCTATATCAAGGAAAGCCGCAAGCGTGTACTCTTTATGGTGCAGGGAGTATTCGATAGATCTTACTAAGGTGTGAAGAGCAGTTTCCACCGATTTTCCCTTACAGTAAGCGTGTCGTGCTTTAGAGATAAGGTTAAGCTCTATAGTGTCACGCAGGTGGATATCAATCAGACGTTCGAAAGTTTTAAGAATGAATGATGATAAGCTAATTGGTCTCAGGTCTTTTGGATTAATTTGAGAGTATTTTCCAGCTTTGGGTATGAAGACAACTTTCACCTCTCTCCATACTGAAGGAATATGAATGAAATTCAGACAACCAATCAGTATAGTTTCCAGTATAGGAATTATGATATCTGAGGGTCTCTGAAGTTCAGCAGGTATAATGCCGTCTGGTCCCGCGGATTTATAAGGTTGGAAGCTGTCTATAGCCCATTGGAGCTTGTCCCTTGTAATCAGACCTGGTATTTGATTGACCAAGTCATGTGACTGAGCGAATTCAGTATTTGAGACAATATGTGAGCTACCTGGGAAGTGAGTATCAAGTAGCAAATTTAGTGATTCCTCACAGGATTTGGTCCAGGAGCCATCTGCTGTTTTAAGAGAGCTTGGCATCCCTGGATTGGTAGAGAGGACTTTCCTAAGTCTGGATGCTTCTGAAGAATCTTCTATTTTGTCACAGAAGTTCCTCCAAGAAGTTCTTTTAGTTATCCTCATTTGTTTTGTATACACTTTCAGCGAGTTCTTATATATATCCCAATCTAAACTCTCTCTGGTGTATTTAGCTCTGTTGAAAAGTTTCCTACATTCTTTTCTGAGCGGTTCGAGCCCTGGCTTCCACCAATGAGGTTTCTTTTTGCCCCTAATTTAAGTTAGAGGACAGGAAGTGATCATTGATTTGTTGAGTGCATTTGTTAGATCTTTGACTTTATTATCGAGATCAGTTTTGTTCAGGGGAGGATTAAAAAGGTCAGGTTTGATTAACTTTTTAAGAGTTTCCCTATATAGGAGCCAATTTGTTTTCCGGTAGTTCCGGAAGGAAGGAGGCTTTTCAGTTTCATCATTTAGACTGAATTGAATGTATCTATGGTCTGAGAACGAGTGCTCAGAAGATACTTTCCAATCCAATATCGATTGATGAACCATATCTGAGACAAGAGTGATATCTAAGACTTCTTGTCTATTTCTAGTTACAAAAGTTGGTACGTTTCCAACATTACTTAGAAGTAGGTTAGTAGTAAGAATATAATCGAAAAAAGACTCACATCTGTCGTTAATATCCGAACTCCCCCATACTGTATGGTGCGCGTTTGCGTCGCACCCGATAATTAGGCGTATATTCTGCCGTTCTGCATCAGCGATCAGTCTCCTTAGCTTTACACTGGGGAGAGGGCCAAGATCGTCATGGCCAAGATAGGCGGACACTATCCAGTACAACCCTTTTTCGGTTTGTAATCTGACGGCCGTTACATCTCGATCGCTATATTCAGGGAGTAAAAATACATTAGTATTACATTTAGCTACTATGCAAGATCTAGGTTCACCTTTATCTGGCGCATGCAGCGTGTAATAGCCCGGAGTCCTGAGTCCTTGAACACTGGAGTTAGCAATCCATGGTTCCTGGATCAGGACAATATCTTCCCCGTTTGTGTTCAGACGGAGAAGAAGGGAGGCCGAAGCCATAATACAGTGTTGGAGATTAATCTGAATCAGCTGCAGCATTGTTACCACAGTCGGTCAGATCAACCTCCAGCACCGTTTGGTCAGCGTCTTCGGCTTCAGAGGAAGGTCTTAAAAGTTCTTCCTCGCTTAGAAGAACGTTGATAGGGGAGTCTACGCTCTCCATGTCGGAGAGGTCGACGGAAGGAGCCTTCCTTTCGGTTGGCAGATTGGGCAATACCATAGCCGGAGAAGTGTCAATGTCATCTATCTCCATCTCTGGAGTTTCGATGCCGACGACAGGGTCTTCGTCTATGGTCATGTCCTGGGGGTTTTGTGGAGGGGCTTCTTGTGCAACTTCCTCATCTTTTTTGAAAACCTTCAAGGCGATTTTGTGGAAGCCGTACCTAATCACATTTTCGGTCGACACCAGAGGAGCCAGAGATTCCTTGTTGATTACTATGATAGCAGATCTAAAGGAACCCCTGATCTCTTCCAGCTTCGCGACTACCCAATCTTTTGTAGGTAGGCTTGGATTGCTGTACTGCATCATCTGGAGTATTTCATCCTTGCTGGCTGGTTCGATCGGGATCCAGGCACGAGCTCTAGGCCTGCAGGGGATATCATCCCTAGCAACAGCCTCGAGACTAGCACCTGGCCAGACCTCTCCCAGTCTGCTAACAGCAAGCTTAAACAGATCACATGATCTCTGATCTGCACAGGCGATGAGCTTAACACGTCCTTGGTGCCAGCCTGCATCGTCTGTGATTGGTTGAGGTCCGGGATGCTCCCTCACTAAACTCATGAAGCCAGTTGAGAGCTTCACTATGACCTTCAACCAATTCTCAGGAGAGATCCTGCCATCTGCATTACTTCTGTCGATGACTGCAATGACAATTTTGTCCTTTAGTACGTCACTAAAGGGCAGACCTTTATTCACGTTAAGTGATTTGTCGGTGCCTTGCACCTTGGGTCGTTTGGGATCGGGGATGGTGCTCCCGATGGACCGTTGACGCTTTGACGTGTAGTCCCCGCTGGTCTTTCTGAGAGCCATAATGTTCATGGCCCATTGGAGTTTGGCAGTTTGTCGCGAGTCACGATCCGCTACCGGAATGTCACCGATAGCTTTCACGATCCTCTCGGCATTCCGCCTCTCCTTACGGTTGGTTTGGTTCCACCCCAACTCGGTGGAAGCAGAGCCATTTTTCATGACCCTACCACCAACGGGTTGTGGTATCTTCCTTGAGCCCAGGGGCGGTATACTTCGGCCAGCAGTGCAGGATCCGTAAGTCACGGACGCGCTGCTGGCAGAAGTACCCGCCCCTGGGTCCAAAACGTGGGAGGGGGGGTGTTGAGGCCCATCCCGATGGAGGGAGGACCGTTGTCAGCGGCCGTGCTTCCAACGGGTTGGGGGTTCTTCTGTGAATACGGAGGCGGCTTAAGCACCCCAGCAGTGTTGGATCCGTAAGTCACGGACGCGCTGCCGGATGTGATATCCGTCTCCATCCCGATGGAAGCAGAACTATTTTTCATAGCCCCACTTCTAACGGGCTGTAGCACTTTCTTTGCAACGGGGGTCGGTATGTTCCTACCAGTAGTAAAGCTTTTAACGGCTGCACTACTGGGCGAGACACCCGACCCGGAGTTGAGCACATGTGCATTTTTTCGCCCCAATCCGGTGGAGGTAGAACCTGCTAACGCACGCCGACCTCCAACAAATTGGAGTCTCTTCTGCGAACTCTTTTGCGGTCTGCCTCGTCCGGTAACGGAGAAAGCACCCGCTCCGGAGTTCGCTTGTTTACGGGCAGTGGTAATGGCAGCAGCAGCGTACGTCACGCCACTACTACCACTACGGTGGGCATTAGCCAACGTACCCGAAGAGAGACCCCCACGGCCAACGGCACTGGAGCTGTTTTTCGCAGCAGCACTGCCAATGGTCGCGGGGGGTCCCCCCGAGCACGAAGGATTTGTACTGCTGGCGGGGAGGACAAAGCCCTCTTCGCCAGCAGTAGCGTCTAGCTCACGAGTCGATTCACCCCCCACGGATGACTTATCAGTCTTTCCATGGATTGTGGTCGGCTCGCAAGACCTTCCGCACTTCGTTATACCAGGTGTACTAATTGTCACTGGCGACTTCTCCTCGTTAGAGGCCAAGCCATCGCCGGTAGTCGCGACTCCTACCGACTTTTGAGTGGATATCCCCACTCGCTTTTTAGACTTATTTGACAAGCAATTATCGGATTCGAATTCGAGGAAAAAAGTGGTACTGGCCTCTTTTATCAAATGCACTGGATGCAGTGTTGGTAAATGCATGGAAAATACATTGCATATGCAACAAATTTGCCAAGGAAACACCAATGCCGCAACTAGAATTTAGAACGTTTGTTGTAGATTCCCTGTTGCGATCGGAAACAAACACTGAACCTGTGATTTAAACGGAAGGAAACCCGAATGAAGTGGCCTGTTTCGACAACATCAAACATACTGTCATCAAAATAGAAAAGCGTCTCCGATGTCGCAAGTGTTCCAGCCAAACCGTTTTTTCTGCAAGATATATGATATCCAGCGATGCCTGAGGCTTTTTAATGCCTTTTGGGCCTTTTTTCAATGCCTGAGGCTTTGAGGCTTATTTTTTTCCAAAAAGGCTTTTTTTCATTTCTTATAAGTATACTAGATATTATCTTAATTAGACAAATTTATTTTTAATTTCCTAAAACATTTAAAAAAGGAAGCAAAAAAGAATTAATTATTATGAAAAGGTAGATGGTTCTAGAAAATTTCCTTTTTTTTTTTCAGAAATTAGTTTCTCATATTCTTTGCCTACCGGCTACAGTTGAATTAATTTGTTCGTACATTTATTTAAACAAAACAAAGGTCAACAACTGAATAAAGACAGATCCATTGAGTGGAATTCTTCACGCAGGCTCTTTTCAAAAATAGTAATTGCAACGAGTTTGAAATACAAGAAACCCTTATATTTTTATTTCAAAAATCCATTAAGGGTCTTAAGAATCAGGATGAGGACGATTAAAATTTTAAACTATATTTATTTTTTATACCTAAATTTTTTTTTAAATAACTGAAAAGTTCTTTTATAAAGTAAAAATTGTTTCTGTGATCAAGATCAATTTATGTTTTTTTTTTTTTTCTAAAAAAAAGATTGTTTTTGTTTAATTTTAATACAATTGTGTTTAATTTTTAATTTTTGCTTAAAAAAACTAAAACAAATCCAGTGAGGCATTATTTCATCGAACAAGGCATTATTTTTTTCAAATAAGGCATGCTTTTGCCTAAATGGGTTGCCAACGCTGGTGATATCCCGCTTCATCCAAAATGCTTCCATGAATACCACACTAAAACCCATTCTTTGTTAACATAATATATCTAAATATAATGTATAACTTATTACGAATTTTGTCATTTTATTTTCAACCATCTTTCATTACCCAGTGTATCTATATTTAATTAATTTCTTCATAGAATATTCAAATACAATTAATTTATACTCCATCTACAAACATTTTTATTTTATTAATTTTGCTACCCCTTTCGGCGAGCGTTGCAAAAACACAACGTTAATTTTCCGGAAAACCAGAAGCTTTTCCAACTAAAAAAAAAAATAAAAATACAAGTGATCTCAAAACCAATGCGTTCAAAGAACATTTTTGAAAATAAACACTCAAGTTGTTAAAAATAACTATTTTTTTTCTTACAAAAAATATAAAATCATCTTAATAATATCTTAACTAATATATAAAAGTCTTTTTTTGAGGAAAAGAAGATATTCACTTTTTATGGAAAAACAGAAAATATCGAGAATAAACATTACACATGAGACTTCTCATCGCCTTTCAAGAGTATCAAGCCCTAACAACAAACATTTGCTATTATAGCTTAATATCGCATTTTCAGATAATGTAAAATTTCGCAAAGAAAACCTCAAAAAAATTTTTTGGACCCTTTCAATCCTATTAATATTTTTTTACAGTACTAGGGTACCACACAATGGAACAATACTCAAGAATAGGTCTAACCAATGAACAGAAAAGGGACTTTACCGTTTACCGTGTATGGATCTTTGAAATCCACAGAGTTTCTTTTTTGCATCAAACACTTTTCCCAGATCCTTAAACTCATAAGCCCTTGATAAATTATTTCCATTTAGGATATAATTTGCCAAAATTGGATGGAAAATACGGCCATAAGTCATCAAGGCACACTTCCCATAATTAAGTTCTAGGTCATTTGAACTACACCAGCCTTGTAATAAGTTTAGTTCACTTTGAAATAAGATACAATCATTTAAGCTTGTAATCTTACAGAAAAACTTGATATCATCAGCAAAAATAAGAAGACAATTTTTTATAACATTCACTACAACGTTTATATATAACGAGAACATGGAAGGCCCCAAATGGCTGCCTTCGGGAACACCCGAAAATGCAAAAATTTCCTTAGAACAGTAGTTACCAATTTTTACTAATTGCTTTCTTTCAAACAAATACGATTTAAACCATTTCAAAATAGCACCGTCAAATCCGTATGCCTTAAGCTTATCCAATAAGATACTTAGATATGTTCTACTAAAAGCTTTTACAAAGTCTGTGTAGCATACATCAACCTGCGTACCTTCTTCCATAGCAGTTGCACAAAAATTAGTAAACTCGACCAAATTGGTGCAAGTAGACCTACCCCTATAAAACCCATGTTGAAGATTGGAAATTACATTCTGAATAATATAAAAAAACTTTTGCTGAACCAGCTTATCCAGTAATTTTGGCACTGTCGGCATTTGACTTATAGGTCTGTAGTTAACAATTAGATCTTTCTTCCCCGATTTGAATAGAGGAATAGAGGACTTGATACAGGAAATTTTCCACTCCTCCAAGAAAACCCCAGAGGACAAAGACTTATTGAATATAATTTGAAGTGGCAAACTCAATCAATCTACGCATGATTTTAAAACATTGGGATAAATTCCGTAAAGATCTGGCAAAAATGTGGATTTTAATTCATTTAGTGCTGCAGTAACCTCTTAAGTTTCACAAGATATGCTTCAACAATCTGTTATTGGAATAATGTTATTAGACGAGTATGTAGTTTAGTATGTGCTAAGTGTTTAGGTTTTCTCCGTAGATGCAAGAAGTTTTCTTGCCCTTCTGATCTGGCTGTGATCTACAAAGCCTTTATTCGTCCAAAACTTGAGTACAATTCTCATGTTTGGGCAGGAGCTCCAAAAACTCACTTGAGTTTGTTGGACAGAATTCAAAAGAGAGCTTTAAAAATGATAGGCGAAAGATCTATAACAGAAGCAATTACATCTCTCGAACACCGCCGTAATGTTTCGTGTCTTTCTCTATTTTATCGCTATTATTATAATCAGTGTTCTAGTGAAATAGCCAGTTGCTTCCCCCCCTTAAAAAATTCAACCGTAATACTCGCGCTTCTAGTAATGCCCATCAGTTCACCCTCGAGCTCAACTTCGGACGTACTGTAATGTACAGAGATTCTTTCTTCAGTCGCACCACACGAATGTGGAATGCTTTACCTGACTCGACTTTCCCCTCCCATTTCGATGTGCAAACGTTCAAAACCAATGTGCATCGGTATCTCCTTCTAAATCCTCTCCTACTTACCTAATCGCTCGTGCTGTGTTAAAAACATTTTAAGGGTAGCCATAACCCCTTTGGCGCGCGTGGAATATAAAAACAAAAAAAAATTTACCTGTATGTGGATTGGAAGAACAATAAATAGTTTGAAAATGATTTGCAAACATTTCAACTATTTCAGAAGATTTCGTTGATGAAAAAATAACAAAAAGGCCAGTCGAGAGGTTTTTTAATTTGCAAAAAAATACCCTTCGAATTTTATGATTGAAATTGGTAAAAAGGTTGTCTCTGAGTATAGAAAAAAATCGGCACGGTTTTAATTGATGTGCGTCAGTTGCAATTTTGAAAAACGCGATTTAGCTTATATCTCGAGAACGACTTATCGTACAATTTTTTTTTATATACAAAGTGTCCCGTAAAGGATGGTCAAAACTGAATATGGTGAGATAGGCCAGGTCATGAACTTTCAGAATTTGGTAACTTGTTGATACCGAATCATAACGGTATTCGAGTAACGGCTATTTTTCAAAATTTAAAAAAAAAAATTTACTTTGAACCAGTTTTTTACTCACCCTGTCGATAATTGATTTTGTTTTTTACAATTTTTGCACTAAAAGTTTGGCTAATAGTTTGACTTATTTTACCGGTGAAAAAAATGTTCATTTACATCACCATTTGCCTACAAACTAAAAGATAATCTCGAACTTTGACCAAACTTAATTTTTGACCTCAATCTTCTTAGGAAGTATATCGATAAAATTAAAATATCTTTTCAAATATAACTCCGACAAAGCTGAATTTTGGTGGAAAGCTTCATTTTGATGTTTTACGCATTTTCAAATAAAAACCTTAAATTTGGGCAAGGACTTTCGATTTTGTAGGGTGAAAGGGGAAAGTCCAGTATTTTCGAAAATTTCCCGAAAAGCATCAGTTTTTTTTAAGAAATATTCGAGCAGTTTTTTTTTGCAAATTGAAAAAGCTGGCGACTGGCCTTTTTGTTATTTTTTCGTTTTGTTATACCTAATGCTAGGTAAAAATAAATGGCTTAAGAATATGAAGAAAAAAAAAATAAAAAACATCGCCTCTAGAGATTGGAAAACTAAATTTTTCTGTGTACTTTTTTTTACGTAGTATTCGTTGCTCCGAAGTTATTATGAGGGGTTAAAGTTCTATTGTTCTTTTTTTATGTTTCATTGTTAAAAACGCTTAATAATAAGAAACAAAAAAAACACTAAGGAACATCGCCTCTAGAAAAAGGTCTGTTCTACACAGCGGATTTTTTTTTTAACCGTTAGTTTGGTATAAAAAATAAGTAAATTTTAAAATGTTAAAAACTAATTTGAAAAAAATATAACGAGATGCAAATTTGAAAAAGTAACGGACATCGCACCTGGAAAATTATCTGCACAACATTTTGGTATTTGAAATTTTACTATATCATTGATAATTTTTGAGGTCTGCTACTTTAAAAGAACACAAAATCTCGGATGCAACGATCTTCAGCTTCATGAATTCTATCCAATAGACTCAAATGGGTTATTGGAGCTTAGGATGGGTCATTATTTCGGTAATAGGTATTAGAAAGTAGCAAATAACATATTGCTACTGGAATACAAAAATACCTTTTACTGAAATAACATATAAAATTCATATTTTTTTTTTCAGAATTGGTTATATCAAGTAACAAAACAAATTTAAAAAAATCAAGAAAAAATTTTCTTCGGTATTGATATTTTTGCTAAACTGTGATTCTGCTTAAAAGTGATTTTAGAGGCATTGAGTAAATTCCTAAAACATTGATGCTCAATTCTGAATTCTGAAAATTTATTTAATGGTTAATGGTTTAGCTTTTTTGGTATTATCCGTTTATAACTGAATTCAGACACATTGCGTAAATTTAACTAAAAATTGTTGTTAAAAACTGATATTGCCAAACTGTAGTTCAGCTTATAAGTGATTTAAGGGTTATTGTGACAATTCAAGGAACTAAACAGTGATCCTGGTTATTGTTATTAGTTATTTCAGATTAATCCTGTAAATTCAACAAAAAGTTGTTTTTTTATTACTGATTTAGCTTAACTGCGATTCTGCTTATGAGTTATTCTAGAGTTATAGCGTAAATTCACAAAAATTTCAATACTGATTTAGCTTTACAGTGATTTCGTTTATAAGTGATTCCAGAGTCATCGTGTAAATTCAACAAAAAGTTGTTCTTTATTACTGATTTAGCTTAACTGCTATTCTTCTTATTATTTATTGCAGAGTTATCGCGTAAGTCACCAAACATTTCAATACTGGTTTTGCTTAACAGTGATTTCGCTTATTAGTGATTTCAGAGACATCGTGTAAATTCAATAAAAAGTTTTTGTTTATAACTGATTTTGCTAAGCACTGACTCTGCTTTTTAGTTATTGCAGAGTTATTGCGTAAATTTGCCAGAAATTTCAATACTGATTCTGCTTAACATTGATTTCGCTTATTAGTGATTTCAAAGTCATCGTGTAAATTCAATAAAAAGTTTTTCTTTATTACTAATTTTGCTTAGCAGGGATTCTGCTAAATAGCGTGTTATTTTTTAAATTCAACAAAAATTTTAATACCGATTTTGCTTAACAGTGATTTCGCTTATTAGTGATGATAGAGTCATCGTGTAAATTCAACAAAGAGTTATTCTTTATTACTGATTTAGCTTAACTGTGACACTGCTTATTAGTTATTGCAGAGTTATCGCGTAAATTCACCAAAAATTTCAATACTGGTTTACTTACTTACTTTGATCCTTGGACACAAGGCGTCAACTACCGCTACACGCCATCTCGTTCTGTTTCTGGAAATGTATTTTAGCTCTCCCCAACTTTTACCGAGTTTTTGTGATTCCTTGTCGACTGTTCTGCGCCAAGATTTTCTCTGGCCTCCAGGTCTTCTGCCATCTTGGATGAGTGGATCCCACTCCATTGCATGTCTTGCAATAGAGTCTGCACCACGACGTAGGGTGTGACCAATCCACTGCCACTTTCTTTTCCAAATAACGATGTCAATAGGACTTTGGCCCGTTCTCCGAAGGAGTTCTTGGTTGGAGATGGTGTTCGGCCAAAAAATCCTTAGGATGTTTCGGAGACATCTATTTTTTAAAGTTTGTAGCTTCCTTGTGACAGAGGCGGTCACTTTTTATGTACTACACCCATATAGTAGTACTGACTCTACGTTCGACCGGAACAGTCGCAGCTTGGTCTTCGTACTGTAGACGTTGCTCCTCAAAACTTTAGACAGCATGCCGAAAGCAGCTTTAGCTTTGCCGATTCGGCAGTTAACATCTTCATCCGTACCACCGCCGTCTTTTGAGACAACACTACCAAGGTACAGGAAGTTGTCCATCGCTTCAACCTGCTGTCCCGCAACGACAACTTGAGAAGAAGATTGAGAAATGTTGAGGATTTTTGTTTTCCCGGCGTTGATCCTCTAACCGACTTTATTTGCCTCGCATTCCAGATTAGTCACCATATGATGAAGATCCATAATGTTGTGCGAGAGCAAACAAATTTCGTCAGCGTAATCAAGATGTTGCAGGAACGAAAACATTGTCCATCAAATTCCACGCGCTTGCTCGGCTAGAGCTGCATGAAGGACATCCCCTATAACCACCAGGAAAAGTAGTGGAGATAGCAAACACCCTTGATGAACTCCTATGGATTTCGAAGTCCTCTGATACCTTTCCGTTGTGTAAGACTTGAGACGATGCACCTTCGTAGGTAGCTTTTATAATGGCGATAATGTTCTCGGGTACTCCTCTCCTACGTAAAGCTGACCAAATGAAATCTCGATTCAAACTATCGAAAGCCTTTTAAAAGTCGGTGAAGAGCAAATGAAGAGGGGAGCGGAACTCCACGCATTGTTCTGTTATGATCCTCAAGGTGTTGATGTGATCAATGCAGGATGAGCCTGCACGAAATCCCGCTTGCTCTTTGTCGAGAGTAGCATCGAGATGTTCTTTGATTAGTTCCAAGATTATTTTCGCCATTATTTTTGCCACCGCGGGGAGAACACAGATCCCTCTCCAGTTTCCGCAATCCGTAAGATTACCCTTTTTTGGTAGTTTGACGATCATCTCTTTTTTTCCATTCAATGGGGAAACTTTCGTTCTCCCATGCCTGTGCTATTAAGGGGTGTAGCAACTTCGCTGATGTTTGTGGATCTGCTTGGTAGAGCTCAGCGGGTGATTTCGCTTATTAGTGATGATAGAGTCATCGTGTAAATTCAACAAAGAGTTATTCTTTATTACTGATTTAGCTTAACTGTGACACTGCTTATTAGTTATTGCAGAGTTATCGCGTAAATGCACCAAAAATTTCAATACTGGTTTACTTACTTACTTTGATCCTTGGACACAAGGCGTCAACTACCGCTACACGCCATCTCGTTCTGTTTCTGGAAATGTATTTTAGCTCTCCCCAACTTTTACCGAGCTTTTGTGATTCCTTGTCGACTGTTCTGCGCCAAGATTTTCTCTTGCCTCCAGGTCTTCTGCCATCTTGGATGAGTGGATCCCACTCCATTGCATGTCTTGCAATAGAGTCTGCACCACGACGTAGGGTGTGACCAATCCACTGCCACTTTCTTTTGCAAATAACGATGTCAATAGGACTTTGGCCCGTTCTCCGAAGGAGTTCTTGGTTGGAGATGGTGTTCGGCCAAAAAATCCTTAGGATGTTTCGGAGACATCTATTTTTTAAAGTTTGTAGCTTCCTTGTGACAGAGGCGGTCACTTTCTATGTACTACACCCATATAGTAGTACTGACTCTACGTTCGACCGGAACAGTCGCAGCTTGGTCTTCGTACTGTAGACGTTGCTCCTCAAAACTTTAGACAGCATGCCGAAAGCAGCTTTAGCTTTGCCGATTCGGCAGTAAACATCTTCATCCGTACCACCGCCGTCTTTTGAGACAACACTACCAAGGTACAGGAAGTTGTCCATCGCTTCAACCTGCTGTCCCGCAACGACAACTTGAGAAGAAGATTGAGAAATGTTGAGGATTTTTGTTTTCCCGGCGTTGATCCTCTAACCGACTTTATTTGCCTCGCATTCCAGATTAGTCACCATATGATGAAGATCCATAATGTTGTGCGAGAGCAAACAAATTTCGTCAGCGTAATCAAGATGTTGCAGGAACGAAAACATTGTCCATCAAATTCCACGCGCTTGCTCGGCTAGAGCTGCATGAAGGACATCCCCTATAACCACCAGGAAAAGTAGTGGAGATAGCAAACACCCTTGATGAACTCCTATGGATTTCGAAGTCCTCTGATACCTTTCCGTTGTGTAAGACTTGAGACGATGCACCTTCGTAGGTAGCCTTTATAATGGCGATAATGTTCTCGGGTACTCCTCTCCTACGTAAAGCTGACCAAATGAAATCTCGATTCAAACTATCGAAAGCCTTTTAAAAGTCGGTGAAGAGCAAATGAAGAGGGGAGCGGAAATCCACGCATTGTTCTGTTATGATCCTCAAGGTGTTGATGTGATCAATGCAGGATGAGCCTGCACGAAATCCCGCTTGCTCTTTGTCGAGAGTAGCATCGAGATGTTCTTTGATTCGTTCCAAGATTATTTTCGCCATTATCTTTGCCACCGCGGGGAGGACACAGATCCCTCTCCAGTTTCCGCAATCCGTAAGATTACCCTTTTTTGGTAGTTTGACGATCATCTCTTTTTTTCCATTCAATGGGGAAACTTTCGTTCTCCCATGCCTGTGCTATTAAGGGGTGTAGCAACTTCGCTGATGTTTGTGGATCTGCTTGGTAGAGCTCAGCGGGAATGCCGTCCAAACCTACCGCTTTGTTGTTTTTGAGGGATTTGATTGCTGATGTTATCTCGGCTAAACTGGGAGGGCAGGTGCGAATACGGGAACTAGTTTCTACGAATAGCTCATTTGGGTTAGGGGTCGGAACACCTCCGTTATCGCCTATGTGGTTGAGCACGCAAGCAAAATCTTCCTTCCATCTCCTGAGCTGGTCCTCATCCATAACTAGCAGGGTGCCGTCTACAGCCTTGACGAGGTGTTGTTTTCGGGAGTTGTTGTTTCCAACCAATTCCTTGGTTATCTTGTAGACGGTACCACTGTCGCACCTAGATGCTGCTTCCTCTGCCTGTTCTGCGAGGACATTTATACGCCTCCTTTTGCCACGTCTGACACTACGCTGCACTTCTTTCCCTTTCCTACGGTACTGAGACTCGATGTTAAATCTCTCACCTACTGGGGCAGCCGCAAGTTGGGATCTAATCGCGTTCCTTTCTTCAATTTTACTCCATGTATCTGCAGAAAGCCATGTGCTCTGGCTTCTCTGCCTTATACCCACAGACTCAGTTGCGGCAGTTGCAAAGGCCTTCTTCTGGCGTGGCAATGCTGATAACTCCTGCTTCTGCGGCGAGGCGGTCCTTATATCTTTGGCGCACTGTAGGATCCCGTAATCTGTCGGTATTGTACCTGGGTGTACGCAGGAAGTTTTGCCGATTTCCATGTACTAAAGCAATTCGAAGTCGAACGCAGGCAAGCATAAGATGGTGATCGCGAGCTAACTTTACATAAGCATCGCGTCTGTTTAGGACGTCGAGAAGACAATTTTTAAAGCATAGCATAGCAAAGCGATCGATTAAGTTCGCTGTACATTGACGTTCTGTGGATAACCAACTTATCTTGTGTGAGATCCTATGCTCGAACAGAGTACCTCCAATGACTAGCTGATTTGCGTTACAGAAGTCAACAAACCGCTCTCCATTGTCGTTCCGTTCCCCGATAACGTGGTTACCCAGAACGTGCTTCAACGCTGTGTTGTCCTGACCAACCTTAGCATTAAGATCTCCCATTACTATAGTGATGTCTCCATTCGGCGAGCTTCTGAAAACCGCGCTGGATGATGGTGATTTTAATTAATTTACTCTGGAACCTGGCTGTCAATATCCTGTCGTTGATGGGTTTCCAGGTTATAAGACTTTGCCGCGCCTTTGGAGTCAACATTAAACCTACGCCGGAACATCGGGAGCTTCCAACTGGTTTTCGAGAGTAAATAAAGAAAATGCTTTTCGAAGGTGAATCCACCTGCCCTGCGCTCAACCATCTCACTTCACTCAGACCCAAGATGTCTAACTTGTACCGTAGGAATTCTTTCTCAAGTTAGAGGAATCTGGCGTTGTTAGGGCCTTCTTCGCGGTTATCGAGAAGAGTTTTAACATTCCAGAATCCAGTCTTTGTCCTTGTTCGATAGCCAAAAGTCGTCATCGTTAGATCACTCCTTATCCGAGGCTGTAGTTGCCGATTCGAAGCGGTTGATTTCTTTACATGTGGTAGGTTGCCAACCCGTCACACGACCCCCAGACCCGGAGGGCCGGATCCTTGTGTAGCCTTAGGACAGCAGACCGGATAATCCGATACCGGTAGCACACTACGGGGATACGAGTGCTGCCGTTGACCCTTGAAGGGTTCATCCGCCACCATCTCTTTTTCAGCACCCTGGCTAGTACTGAAAATCCTTACTAACCTCAGCTCTAAATATTTCAGAGTAGCTCACGTAAGGTCTCTGTCGTCCATACTGTTGGTGACACCGTTGATTCTGATGAATTCATCCGCCGCACACCTTCTTCCTGATGGGCTCGTATAAGACTTCAGCCGACTTATACAGCCAGTCATTTCCGACAGAGTATTTATAGTGTTGCTTTTTTTGACTCTTGTTCAACACTCGCGCTTATTTGTTTGGCAAGTCAAGTCTGGATGGACGAAACCAGTACCCGATGGTTACCACTTGGAGGTAAAATAAGCACAATTGATGTGTAGTATTCGTTACATCACTGGACATCGCCGTGTTGACGCCACTCAGTGACTACCCGCGTCCTACAACATCCAACCATACTGTTTAGCTTAACAGTGTTTTCGTTTATTAGTGATTCCAGAGCCATCGTGTAAATTCAACAAAAAATTGTTCTTTATTACTGATTTAGCTTAACTGCGATTCTGCTTATTAGTTATTGCAGAGTTATCGCGTTAATTCGCCAAAAATTTCAATACTTATTATGCTTAACAGTGATTTCGCTTATTAGTTATTTCAGAGTCATCGTGTAAATTCAACAAAAAGTTGTTCTTTATTACTGATTTAGCTTAACTGCGATGCAGCTTGTTAGTTATTGAAGAGTTATCGTTTAAATTCGCCAAAATTTCAATACTGATTTTGCTTAACAGTGATTTCGCTTATTATTGATTTCAGAATCATCGTGTTAATTCAATAAAAAAATTTTGTTTATTACTGATTTTGCTTAGCTGCGGTCCTGCCGAGTAGGTATTACATAGTTATTTTGTAAATTCAACAAAAATTTTAATACTGATTTTGCTTAACAGTGATTTCACTTATAAGTGATTTCAGAGTCACCGTGTAAATTCAACAAAAAAATGTTGTTTATTACTGATTTTGATTAACTTTGATTTTGCTTATTAGTAGTTGCCGAGTTTTCGCGTAAATTCACCAAAAATATCAATATAGACTTTGCTTAGCAGAGATTTAGCTTATAGGTTAGCGATTTCAGATTCATCGTGTAAATTCAACAAAAAGTTGTTCTTTATTACTGATTTAGCTTAACTGCGACTCTGCTTATTAGTTATTGCAGAGTCATCGCGTAATTTCACCAAAAATTTCAATACTGATTTGGCTTAACAGTGATTTCGCTTATTAGTGATTCCGGAGTCATCGTGTAAATTCAACAAAAAGTTGTTCTTTGACGGCTTTCACACAAGGACACTGAGTTGCCAGAAACTGGCTAGTTTGTAGGCGGGAAGGGTGTGAGGGGAAATTTTTTGTCTTCCTTTTACGCCCTTCTCGCCTAGAAACTAAAAAATCGCCGGCAACTCAGTTCCCTTGTGTGAAAAGGGTCTCTATTACTGATTTAGCTTAACTGCGATTCTGCTTATTAGTTATTGCAGAGTTATTGCGTAAATTCACCAAACATTTCAATACTGATTTAGCTTAAAGGTTAGACCGCACACAACTGCAGCGGAACTGCACTTCACGACGCGGCAAAATATTATTTGTATGAAATAGTATGAGCTATATCGCACTAAGCGGCAACTGAACTTCATAAAATTTCATACAAATAATTGTGAATCGCAGTTCCGCCTAGTGCGGTCTTACCTTAACAGTGATTTTGCTTTATTAGAGATTTCAGAGTAAAGCCTTAACTATATAGACCTACTTCTGTACAAAAGTACAAAAGTGAGAAATTAAAATGCTCGCTAAAGAAACATGCTTGCAAAAAACCATACAAAAATTGTTCTGACACATAAATTAAACCACCATGCACAATTTTCCATTGTTGTTTGGCAAGCAGGTGTCTTCAGAATATATATTTATTTCTCACTTTTGTACTTTTGTACAAAACTACAAAAGTGAGAAAATAAAATGCTCGCTAAAAAACGTGCTTGCAAAAAAAAACATACGAAAATTAGACCACCATGCACGATTTCCATTGTTTTTTTGCAAGCAGGTGCCTTCAGAACAGATATTTATTTCTGACTTTTGTACTTTTGTACAAAAGTAGGCCTATGTAGTAAAGTCTTAATCGTGTAAATTCAACAAAAACTGCTTCCATACAAGGAAACTGAGTTGCATGCAACTGGGTGTTTGTAGGCGAGAAGGGCGTAAGGGAAAGAAAAAAAAATCTCCCCTCTCGCCCTTCTTGCCGAAAAACTAGCTATTTTCTGGCAACTCAGTTTCCTTGTGTGAAAGCGGTCGCAAAATTGTTCTTTATTACTGATTTAGCTTAACTGCGACTATGATTATCAGTTATTGCAGAAATATGGCGTTAATTCACCAAAAATTTCAATACAGATTTAGCTTAACAGTGATTTCACTTATTAGTGATTTCAGAGTCATCGTCTAAATTCAGCAAAAAGTTGTTGTTTTTGACTTCGTATGGCCTGTGTAGTAGGCGTGTTAGACCGCTTTCACACATGGAAACTGAGTTGCCGGCAACTGGGTGTTTGTAGGCGAGAATGGCGTAAGGGGAAGATCAAAAATCTCCCCTTACACCCTTCTCGACTACAAACTAGCTACTCCACAGGCCATACGAAGTCAGAAACAAATACTTTTTGTTGAATTTACACGATGGCTCTGAAATCACTAATAAGCGAAATGACTGTTAAACAGAATCAGTATTATTTAGTATTTAAATTTTTGGTGAATTTACGCGACAACTTTGCAATAACTTATAAGCAGAATCGCGGTTAAGCTAAATCAGTAATAGGAAACAACTTTTTGTTGAATTTACGCGATGACGCGATATCACTGTTAAGCCAAATCAGTATTGAATTTTTGGTGAATTTTCGCGATAACTCTGCAATAACTAATAAGCAGAGTCGCAGTTAAGCTTAATCAGTAATAAAGAACAACTTTTTGTTGAATTTACAGGATGAATCTGAAATCACTTACCCATAAGCAAAATCACTCCTAAGCAAAGTCTATATTGAAATTTTTGGTGGAAAACTTTTTGTTGAATTTACACGGTGACTCTGAAATCACTAATAAGCGAAATCACTGTTAAGCAAAATCAGTTTTAAAATTTTTATTGAATTTACAAAATAACTCTGTAATAGCTACTTAGAAGATTCGCAACTAAGCAAAATCAGTAATAAACAAAAACTTTTTATTGAATTTACATGATGACTCTGAAATCACTTATAAGCTAAATCACTGCTAAGCAAAATCAGTATTAAAATTTTTGGTGAATTTACGCGAAAACTCGGCAATAACTAATAAGCAAAATCACAGTTAAGTAAAATCAGTTAAAAACAACAACTTTTTGTTGAATTTACACGATGACTCTGGAATCACCAATAAACGAAATCACTGTTAAGCTAGATCAGTATTGAAAATTTTGGTGAATTTACGCGATAACTCTGCAATAACTAATAAGCAGAGTCGCAGTTAAGCTAAATCAGTAATAAAGAACAACTTTTTGTTGAATTTACATGATGACTCTGAAATCACTTATAAGCTAAATCACTGTTAAGCTAAATCTGTATTGAAATTTTTGGTGAATTTACGCGATAACTCTGCAGTAATTAATAAGCATATTCGCAGTTAAGCTGCATAAGTAATAAAGAACAACTTTTTGTTGAATTTACATCATCACTAATAAGCGAAATCACTGCTAAGCTAAATCAGTATTGACATTTTTGGCGAATTTACGCAATAACTCTGCAATAATTAATTAGCAGAATCTTATCAGTAATAAACAAAAACTTTTTATTGAATTTACACGATGACTCTCAAATCACTAACAAGCGAAATCACACGATAACTCTGCAATAATTAATAAGCAGAGTCGCAGTTAAGCTAAATCAGTAATAAAGAACAACTTTTTGTTGAATTTAGACGATGTCTCTGAAATCACATATAAGCGACATCATAAGCAAAGTCTATATTGAAATTGTTGGTGAAGTTACGCGATAACTTTGCAATAACTAATAAACAGAATCGCAGTAAAACTAAATCAGTAACAATTAACTTTTTGTTGAATTTACGTAATGACTCTGAAATCAGTAATAAGCGAAATCACAGTTAACGAAAATCAGTATTGAAATTTTTTAGAATTTTCGCGAAAGCTCTTCAATAACTAATGAGCAGAATCGCAGCTAAGTAAAATAAGTAATAAACAACAACTATTTGTTGTATTTACACGTTAACTCTGAAATCACTTATAAGCGAAATCACTGTTAAGCAAAATCAGTTTTGAAACTTTTGTCGAAATAACGTGAAAACTCTGCAATAACTAATAAGTAAAATAGCAGTTAAGCAAAATCAGTTATAAAAAACAACTTTTTGTTAAATTTACACGATGACTCTGAAATCACTTATAAGGAAAATCAGTACTGGAACTTTTGTAGAATTTTTGAGAAAACTGTTCAAACTAGAATTTGTTGTTGACTTAACGTGATGACCCTGAAATAATAAGAAGAATAATCAAAGACAAGCAAAATTAGTAATAAACAACAACTGAAATCACTGATTAGCGAAAGCACAGTTCAGAAAAATCATAAATTAGATACAAAAAAATTTTCTCGATCCTTCAAGTTTCCAGGACAATATTGATTTCTTAACTGTTATTTCAGTAACAGGTATTGGGAAGAAGCAATAACAGTTACTAACAGTTACCGATAATTAGCAGTTTGGCCCATCCCTTGGAGCGCGTGCCCAAACATGACAGTTGTACTCGAGGTTTGGACGAATAAAGGCTTTTAGATTACAGCCAGATTAGAAGGATAAAAAAATTTCTTGCATCGCCGAAGAAAACGTAAGCACTTAGCAGCAATTTTGGCGACGTCGAATATGTGGTTATTCCACAGAAGGTCGTCTGTGATATACATACCGAGGACTGAAAACTTTTCGGTTTCCTCAATGCAAGTGCCACTCATGGATAGTGGCACGGGGTGTGGTTTTCTCTAAGACGACAGTAGACAGCATTGAGTTATTGAAACATTAAATTCTACGCGGTTTTTGATTCCCCATTGGAAAATGCTGTCGAGATCAGAATTTAATGAGCTTATCATACGCTGCCGTTCAAGTTCCACATCCGAAGGACATGGATGTAATTCTGAAAACGAATATGAGAAGCTGAGGGTGCTGTCGTTAGCGAAACAGTTTAATGGATTAGACGTTTCAGACAGAAGATCATTTATGAATATAAGGAAGAGAGTCGGAGACAAAACGGAGTCCTGGAGCACACCAGCATTAACTTTGTGAATTTCAGACTTGAAACCGTCCAATACAACTTGTATTGAACGTTCCAAAAGCTATAATTTCTAATCCAACGAAGAAGAGATTCATCGAAACCAAATGCGATAAGAGAGCTTGATGCCAAACTCTATCAAACGCTTTTGACATATCAAGTGCAATAATCTTACTTTCTCCAAAACCGATGTTACTTTCTCCAAACCGATGTGTTCCACAGTTCGGTGAGATATACCATCAGATCACCAGTGGACCTATTGCTACGAAAGCCGTACTGCCGGTCATTAAGAAGCTTTCGTTCCTCGAGTTATTTCTTGATTTGGAAATTAATCAGCGTTTCCATGACCTTGGAAAGAAGGGACTTAAGTGAAATTGGTCGATAGTTTGAGGCTGAGGAAGATACGCCTTTTTATGGGACAGGCTGGACAAATGCTGTTTTCCATCCACTCGGAAAGAGGCCAGTAGAATAGGACAGATGGATAAGCTTACACAGTGGTTTTGCCAGCGTTGAAGAACACCTCTTCGAAACAATGGGAGGGATATTATAGGGGCCAGCGGATTTGTGAATGTCGAGATCTTTTAGAACTCTAGCCACTGCACGAGTGCGAAAGAAGATTTATTCCATACAATCATTTACGCTCTCAAGTACAGGAGGAGTCATAACACTTTCTGGCAGCGTCGAATTAACAGCAAACTGTGCTGCAAGCAAATTGGCTTTATCTTGCGAGCTGACAAAAGGTATATCGTTGAAGACGAGCGTTGGAACCGAGGACGAAGTAGCATTTCGTATATTCTTTGCAAATTACCAAACATTTTTACTACCTGTGGGACATTGTAGTATTTTTTGCCTTAATTTCTGGTCATGCTAAAATTTGGTTCGTCGAATATGAACAATACAGGTCTTTCTAGCTTGTTTGAACTTATTCCGGTTTTCCTCAGTAGGGTTTGCTCTATAACATCGGAAACTTACTTCTCTGACCCTAATAACCTCTTTACAACTCGAATCAAACCATGAGTTTTCCTTGGGTTTGATAGATTTTACCCTATTCGGGATAACATTTCTCATTCCACAAAGAATTAAGTTTGTAATCAGATCAGCACTGGAATCTATGTCATTATCGAGGAAGCACAGTGACCAGTTAAAGTTACTAAAGAAACCGTTGGGGCCGTCCCAGTTGGCTTTCTCGTATTGCGAAACGGTTCTCGTTGGTACTTTTTTTTTTAACTGAGTTTTGTTGGCACGAGAAATTAGCAGATATGACACAATGGTCTAATGAGCCTAGAGGTGATAATACACTAATAGTGTATTTATCAGGGTCAGAGGTAAGAATCACGACTAGAGTGTATTTGCGGATTGATCTGCAACATCAGGGATTCGAGTTGGCTCGTCAACAAGTTGAGTCAGGTGGTTTAATCTCAACATACCTTCCTACAGCTGTTGTCTGGCCAGAAAAGCGAAGCCAACTAGAATTGTGTACATTGAAATCGCCCGCAATGACGATTTCAGTGTGAGGACACTGGGCAACAATTCATAGGATGGAGTCGGACAGAGCATCAAAAACGTTAAAAGTTGAATTTCTGTCCAGATTTGGGCTCCGATAAATGAAACAGCAATGAATGATGTGCTTATTAACCGTTAATTTGAAGCACATGAAGTTAAAATTTGTGTTTGAGTACAAACCATATTGTGGTCGAAATTGGTACGCAACATCATTCCTTATATAAACAGCGAGACCATGATGAGGAAAGAATAATGGCACTAAATTATAACCAGGCAGATTGAATTCCGTACGATCGGAGTTTTCTCCTACCTGAGTTTCACTTTGTGCCAAAACGGCTGGCCTGCTTTGCGCAGTATAGACGTATACAGCACAGAAATTTTTGTCTAATCCCACGAATGTTGCTAAAGTCGACCCTAAATTCGTCCACCATTTCAATAAAAACAATAACTAACTAAAACCGAATCAGACAATTAACTAAGATGAATGTCTAATCTAAATCCCAATTTGAACTTTACTACGAGTATAACAAACTATCACCAGTGTTATGCCTTGACGACAGACTGTTACAGATCCGCCCCTGGTTATTAAGAAAAGACAAGCACCTATATATCTAATATCATGACAGCTTAATCCAGCGCTGCCGCTGAAAAAAAAATTTAGTGCCACCAATTATTTTTTTGAGTGCCAAAAAGTGCCACAGAGTGCCAATATAAAAAAAAAATCGCATATTCAAACAAAAACAATAAATATTCTTTGTTTACATATTTCACTATTAACAAAATAAAATTATAAAATAAAAAAAAAAAACAACAATAGCAAAATTCATTTGCATATTTTATATAAGATATATGTTATCATATGATAGGTATCAAAGGGCACGGTAGTGCCCAGGCAAGTTCTGCACTACACCCTTTTTATAGGATCAAAATCAGGCGATTTCTGACCCCCCTTTAACTTATGTACCAATAAAGTCATAAACTTAAAATTCGCAGTATTTGCTAAGCTTATCAGGCTTAGGCAACTCACCAAGTTTAATTTTTTTGCATAAGTGGTTCCTGATATATAAGACTGCGAAAATTGCAAAAACCGTAACTGACTGACTGGACTCACTGACTACCCATCAAAATTATGATACACTTCACAAAATCGTAGAATCATTTAAATTCAAACAACGGTAGGCCTTGTGGTGCGTACAAAGGAACAAATCGAAAATTTAAGATTTTTCATTCAGGGGGCGTGGTACCCGCCCATTTTCACAGAATTGATATCATTAATATGGAGCACCTCTGACTGTCGTACACTGATGAAATTTAGTAGACTGGTAGATCATGTGATCAATACAAAGGAGATATTGGAAAATTTGAAATTAGCCATTGAGGGGAGCGGCACCCACCCATATTCTCAGAATTGATATCAATTATGAGGAGCACTTTTGACCGTCGTAAAATGATGAACTTTGGTAGAGCGATACGACTTGACATGCAAGAAAGGGGAACATTAAAAATTTGATATTTTACATTCAGTGGGCGTGGCAACCATCTATTTTCGAAGAATTAATATATATTTAATAGCGAGCACTTCTGCTTTGTGTGCAGAATTAAGAAATTTTATAGATCGGTTGGTTTTCAGGTGTAGGTATACAAAGACAAAGACAAAATTGAAATTATGAAATTTTTCATGCATGGGCTTGGCATCTTCACATTAAATACTTAATTTTTCTTATGAGGCTTTCAGTGGACTTTTATTCCATCCACTTTTCCTGATAAAAAAATCGTTGCAAAAAGAAGTGAAATTACACCAAAAACATAAATGTTAAAAAAGAAGCCAAGTTCTTCTATACAAAAACCTTTGCGTATCGAGTCAGCCGTAAAAAGTAGTGAGTTCTAAATTGCACAAAGTTCGAAGTTTGTTAATGTTAAATATTTAATATTCTAAGTAGTGTAATATCAAAGCACCTCAAAATTATGTATTCGTGTTTTACTCATTTCTTTTTGAAATTCAATTCAATTCTGTTTTAATTTTAAGTTTCTGTCCTACTTGATGCATCATGCAACATTCAAAGTTGATGGATGGAATTTAATAGAAGTAGTAACAGTGACAATGGCATACCCAAGTCTTTCATTAATTTTTTATGCATCTAACAGTGACGGTGGCATACAAAAATCTTTTGCTAGGTATCCTAGGCATCCAACACAATGTTCACTGTACATAGTAGATTTGTGTGGGGCTTACAAAAAGGAGCAACAAGTGTAGGAACGTTTGTAAATTGTATAAGAAAATTTAATTTTAAATGTTTTTTAATGAATTTTGTTTGATATTTTCATTTAAAAAAAAAGAGTGCCAAATTTTAAACTTTGAGTGCCAATGGGTGCAATTTTTTGAGTGCCAATTGGTGCCAAACTCATTTGAAAGTGCCAATTCGGCACTAAAGTGCCACCTTCGGCAGCGCTGGCTTAATCCCTTCGAGCTGCGAGCACGATGAGGGGAGACCTACCCACATGCAACAGCAATCTCGACTGTAAGAGATAATGGGTAAGGAGAAGGAAGGAATTTACAGCTCTGTGTTATACTTTTTTTGTTTATTCTATTTTTAATGTTTCGTTATTTATGTGAGCTATTGCACTGTGTTGATTGTTGTTGTAGATTTTATATGCACAAGAACTAGCACTGATTTGCATTGCACGACAAGAACTGGGTATTTTTTATTTTTTTTGCTTAGGTGGTGATGATGTGAATATGATGGAGATTTGATATGTATATATGACAAGCACTATTGTAATTAGGAATTTATTGCAGGGAATTTTTTTTTTTTTTCAATTTTATTTTTTATTTTTTTTATTAGACTTAATTTGAAAACAGTATTATGTACAATTAACAGAAAAGAGATCAAAGTACATTAACATTAACGGGGGTGGGGACAAAACTCGCACGAGACGTGTGCTGCCGGTGAGATGAATTGTGTAAACAATTAGATAAAATTTAAAAAAGTATATTTAAAAATAATAACCCTTGAAAAAGTCATGAAAACCGACGAAACGTTCCCGCACAGAAAAACATTCTAATTTTCGACATGGCACTAGAGAGTTTTAAATAGATTCTGGAAGGCCCTAGCATGGCTGAGTAATGGCCAAAACTAGGGCCTTGTCGATTATGAACCCTTTTGCCTCGTCAGAAAAACCACTCTAGGCCCCGGACCAGCAAAAACTAGATTTGTTCATATTTTTGCTAGAAACATTAAAAAAGGGTTTTTTAGTATTGGTTGTGATCCGATAGTAAAATAACTCACTTCAAAAATAAAAACCTGAATAATAAAAATAATAGCGCAATTTTGTATGAATTTAGTACGATATTAAAGCAATTTTAGTATGATACTGGGCATTTTTGTGAAATATTCTTATTATCATACTATTTGATTTAGTATCGTGTACAAAAATGCACTAAATCTAAACTACATCCCACCACAAAAACAACCGATATTAACCACTTGAGATAAGCCATCTGGAATTAAGTAAATACAGTTTAAGACAGTAAATTATAATTTTTGATAAATTTTAATGAAAAGTTCAAAAAGCCTTTGGCGGGGGTGTGAAAATAGAGATTCTCGAAAGTAAATACCCATGGTATATCTTGGCATAATTTGCAAGAGCTCGAAATTTGTAACTTTTTTTGAAACCAAAACTGATCAATTATAATAAATTTTTCGATTCATCGATTCAATTGGTTAAGTTAAAATTTTGCATATGTATCAATAACGATAGTGCTTAGTCTGATAGGATGCCGAAAACGTCCAACAAGTTCTTACGAGCGAGAACCTCACGAGAGTATGAAACATTTGCCTCGTCTAAATTTTACTTACTGAAAACTTTCAAGGGCTTTCCTCGTCTAGATTTTTCCTAAAGAAAACTGACTAGTGCCATGTCGAAACTAGACAGAAACTGGGCATTTTTCCAGCCGGGTTGGGAAAGAAGATGAAATAAATTTGTTTTTATTTGCATCCAGAAGATAATCGACCAAAAAAGTCCATTAAAATAAAATAATTTATATTTTTGTACTTGTTTTTAATTTTGTCTAACGATATCATAGTATATAAGTGATACAATCGCATTCTGGTTATATTTATTATAGTTGTTAGGTAAGAGTGCAAGTTCGTGCGATCCAGTCGTGCATTTTATTTTAAGCTGTTTTCCTTTATTCTTCTTTAATAATTTTCTATGGCATTAGTGTGCATCATTTTTTTCTTTTTCAATAAACTTTTTTCAGATAGGTAGGACCCTTTCGTGCATTACAGATTGCATGTTTACACGAATAATTTTTATAGACGTTGTGTGAGATGTTTTGTGTTTCAAAAATTGGTTACATGAAACTAGATGACAATAGCAAGAAGACAAATTTGTATAGGTAAATAATGCTCGGTTTGAGGATACAAGACAATAAGGACGAGACAAGACTAGACTAGACTTCTTGAAAATTCTTTTTAACTTTAAGAAATATAAATTGGGAAGGAACTGCCTTTGTCAACATATGTATAATCATCATCTCAGACGCCATAAGATGTTTTTTCAACGAAATGTTTGTGTATTGTCTTCTGGCTGTCAGCAAAATCTGAGACACACATCACGTGCATCGTACCTACATGTTCATACTTATTGTAAACAGAATAAGAAAATAAGATTTTCGTTGCTGGGCGGAACAAATTTTTCATTGAATTCCTGTATAATTCATACTTTTTGTGAGATTTCTTGTATAGAAAACATTATTTTAATCTAGCGAAATATTTTTATTCTCATGTAGTACACTCCAATTCACTCGTTTAAATACATACTTTTTTCAATAAACTTTTAACGATTGCGTCATAACCTTTTATAATTATCACAAACCTAATTATATAATTTATTAAGTTTAATATGAGGATAAAGATCCAGGAAGAATTTTGAATAAGTCTAAATAATTGTAAGTATTATGGCTCTTTGAACAATTTTAATCACAAAATCGACGATTTTTGTGTGTCATTCCTTTAAATACACCTTGAAAAAACAACCTAGTAGTAAAGAAAATAGTAAAAAATAGTGTGTAAAAATCAAATAATAAACAGTTAAATTTAACAATTTGGAAATTTTGAACCGTAGGGGAAAGGCTCAAACTCGAGATTATAAGGACGGTGGTCATAGCAGTCGCTGTATAGGATTGGACTAAGTTTGCAGCTATCCTTCGAAATAAGGACAATTATGAAAAAAAACAACAATCCACTGTCGAATATGGCTACAACACTTAAAGAACAACAAAGTATACTCCGAAAAGCCTCAAATTCGACCTTATCAGTTAGCTAAATCAATGGGAAAATGCAGTAAAGGCCACCAAAAATGCTTTTTATGAGATTGCCTAGCAAGCCACACATTTGAATCACCGAAATGAGTCTGGTACAAATCTGATTTGTGAGCTTTTAAAGTTGAGTTAAACTGCGCCATAATACAAAATCCAGTGTAAAATATAACGACATCAACATCAGGTGATCCTTAATAAAAAAAAAAAGTTCAATTTGGATGTTCCAGCGGTTATACGTTCTTTTAACATGATATGAGAAAAGAGAGAATTATGTTGTAATTTTGAAATTTTTATTTGTGTTCTCTAAAACATGTTTCCAACGGGCACTAAACCGAGATATAGTATGATTTATCATAAATACCCTTCAAATCACGAAAATTTACCATACAAATTTTAATGTTCTCAAATGAAAGTTTAAAATAAAACTTATTTAAATCTTCTTGAAAACACTGGTTTGACAAATAAAACATACTGGCTTCCGGAGAACATTAGTGGAACCGACCCATTTAACCGCCCGCCTCGCCATTTTCTTTCGTTGACAGATAGAAATGTAAAAAGCATCTATTTCACTTCCACGTCCATATAAAAAAAAAATTAAACCATATGTGCTTGTCCACATTGGATTTTTAATGCTAGGTGCAACTTGTGAGACAGGTAGCTTTTATGCGCATGAAAAAGAGAAATCCACCGATGCGCCACTTTCAAACAATATTCTCGGCATAAGCATGAGCATTTCGTTTCCAAAACGGTTCTCTTTTGACAGTAATCTTCATTTTGATTTTTCGCTAGAGGAGTTAAGACATTATTACGAGGAGTATTCCGTTTCAAAAATGTTCCAATTAATTGTGCTGTTGCGTCGTTATATACAATTTAAATTCAAAAACATGTCTACCTGGAATCGCGAGCAAACAATTAATTTCATAAATTAATATATGAGCAATATCCGTCTTTATATAAAGCTAGCGATGTTGATCATCGCAATCGGATAAAAAAACAAGTCGGTATTTAACAGAAATTTCCCAAAAATTGCAAAAATGTCGTCCAAAAACTGTGCCGAAGGATTTAATCCTAAAAATAAAAACCCCTAAAACGCAATTCGTCAAGGAAAAAACGAAAATAAATAATTCAAAACGAAGTGGTGCCGACACGAATGAACTATATGAACCCACATTATGGTGCTATGAAGAGCTTAGATTCTTAGAAGACACCAACGACAGTTTCCGCGGCATTTCAAATATACCATCTCTTGAGGTAAAAAAAATTAATTTTATAACAATCAAAATAATATGTTGAGTTTACTTTGCAGAGGGAAGAGGTTGCAGAAGTTATTGAAGAGACACATCAAGCAAGAGAATATACTGAAGTGAGCACATCCAATTTACAAAATGCAGCAGTTTCGCATCCCGTAAGTTTTTAACATATTTTTCAACTTTTTCAATTATATATTTTTTTTTTTTTTTTCAAAAAAAATGTGTAATTACCTACGTGTCAGATATATTCTGCAGGCCTCCGGAAATGGCTTTCCAACCATATAAAATGTATCGAAATTGTTTCAATACTTTTATGTAAAGATTATTGGATAGGTATGTGAATTTACATCCGCCCTTCATACGGATAATTTCCTCTATATCCGTGCCAAAGTGTTGTGGATAGAAATGCCCGCTGGATTCGGTTATTTGAGTGACTAATTTAGTTCGAAACGCAGCAATGTTGCGCATTCCAAAACTACTGGCATATTATAAAGTTAGCATACATTTTACATATACCCGTACATATTAAAACAAAAACTGAGCACAAATACATGAACCGAATCGGTATTGATAATTCTTAATCAGTGTTAAATCCAATTAGATATTATGATATCCACTTTTTCTAGTTGGATGTAGCTACCGGTTTGGTATATATCCAACTTACCCAACGGCTCTTTTGCCTCTCAAATTTCCCAAAAAGGTGAAACGTCTAAATTTATTGATTTGACGATGGAAAGCAATAATTGCACTTGCCTAACCGTTTCCAATGGCGGAATTTAAAATAAATTTAATGAAAGTGGTTAATTACCTCAAATATTGTCAATGGAGCTGCTCTGCTTCTTTACAAAAGAATGAGTAAGGAATGCAAAAGCTACTTTTCAGTATTATGTTTAGGTAAAATTTCTTGCTCCACGAAAAAGTTCTATGAACCCTTAGAAATTTTTCTTACGTGTGATTAGTCTAAAGTGACCCAAATCAGCTGTTTGGCAAGTCTTTTCTTTATTTAAACAAAAAAAAAATAATAATCACGGTGCGGTGGGTTTATTACTGATTTTATGCTTCTTATACCTACATAATACAAGTTGTGATACTAGTTTTTATATTTAAATGTACCTAATAGTAACATTTTGAATTTAAGAAAACAATTTTTAACAAAATTTCATAAATCGAAATATATATTTGCAAAGGAAGGAGCAACGTCGCACACAGTTGGAGCTAAGTGCAGAGGAAGCCGTCAAAGCAGCGAACAAAATAGTTAACACCATTTCGAAGGGAAACACAACCTTAGTGCCAACGCCGGTTAGCTTCAACGAAACTTTAAAAACAAACAATGGAGCCTACTTTCCATCACAAGCAATAGCTGATGAAGATGAAGAAGAATCAATGTCCCATTTTATTGAGTATGCAATGGAAGACGTATTCGATGAAACAGACTTTGACTGTTAATCTTTTTTAATAATATAAAAACTCTTTTTTTCGAAAACATCCGTTGCGTTATCTTTTTTTTAATTGCGATATACGTAGTAAAGGTAAGTTTGGTATTCGTGCAAAAAAAAAATTCGAGATAATAATTTTCTCTAACATTTCGATTAAATATTTGAAAATGTGCAAAAAGTTTCATATATAAACAATTAATTTTAAAGAAAACTGCTCCAACGTTTTTTGTTTCATAAATTCATATTTATCAAACAAATAAGATGGCATACTTTATTTTGAGCTCTAACTTTTTTAGCCATTAAAATAAAATAATAATTTATTTTTCATTGTTTTTAAAACTTTTGTTTGATGATATCATAATAAATTATGGAACCGATACGTTATTGACCTCACCAATTTCTAGTTTTCTACCATGGAAGGTACCTACATAGATACTTACCTAATTGTGTTTAATTTTTACGCATGATAAGAAGGTACATTTATATATACCTGTGTAAATGTTAACTAAACTACATTCTACATAAACAGCCCTATTGTGAGTTCCGCGTGAAAGAAAATCCGCCCGGAAAAATTATATTTCACTCTTCCCTTGATTGTGAGTTTCGGGCGAAAAATGTTCCCTGTTCGTAAAAATTCCCATGCTGGCACTATTGACAGCATTTTTTTCGTGTGAAATATGTCATGTCATTTACAGCAAGATTTCCATTTAAATTTTAGTGGCGAACGAGACCACACTTGTTGTAAAATGGAGGGTGGGTGAAACTCGCAATCGCTTTTAAAAATCCGGGCGAACAAAACAATTTCGGGTGAAATGTTTTCCGATTGATTCTCACAATAGGGCTAAATATATATTTTTGCTACCTTAGTCACTGAATACCTACTTACATATAGTAGGCTCCCATACCTATAATTCTATGCATATTATGTCTTTAAAAATCACCCTTTCACCTATCCTAATATATTATGTACATACCTAGGTATCTACCTACCTATCTACACCATACACTTTCATTATATAGGTAGGTTTGTATGACCATAAATACCTAGGTTCCTTCTACCTATGTAGGTATGTAATACGTAATTAATACATACCTTTATAATTTACATAATTTAAATCCATTATCTATACCTACCTACAAAATCAAAGGCAGTGTAAAATAGGTCCTTTTATTAATAATAGGTCCTTTTATGTGTTTATGTTAGTTTTATTAATTATTATTTACTTATTTATAGGTACAATAATTTTTTGTTCCTCCTAATTGTACAGGAATACAGAGATAAATCTGTGGATTAGTTTCTAGAAAATATTTTGTTTTAATTCATAGTCAATTAGCTAAAAAAGGTCTATAACTAAACAGAAAGAAATTTATCAAACACACACCACAAAATAACATCCGTGCAGTGCTGGTGGCTTTAAGCTATGATAATTTGTATTAGCTTTATATCTATTTAAACAAATTCATATACATTTTTGTTTTTAATTAAAATTATATTATTCATTAATGAATTATAACAATCAAAGAAAATACATATGTCTTCTTTTTTGATTTTGGTTCTATCAATATTATTACATTATTTTCTTACTTATGTACCTACACGGTTTGAATTTGAATTTTCTTTTTCCTTTATTATTTTTTTAATTTAATTTGTTTTCAAAGAACAAAAATACTTTCTTTTTTTTAAAGTGAAAAATCTAGGTGTGGTGTGTGGATGAATATAATACTCTGATCACTTGAATTTTGATCCAGGCGCCGATAGTTGTGCCAGTTCGTGGACGCATTGAGTTCAATGTTGAATTCATATTTGAGTTGGAGACATGAGCAGCTACTGATGCAACCACTTCGTGTCCCAGAGTTTGTGTTTTCAGACCACCTGGTGTTGGTGCAACATTATAAGCTGAAAGATATTAAAAAAGAAAAAAAGGATTACATTTTTTAATTGAAGCATGGTAAACAAAAATTTTGAATTTCTTACAAGTTGAATACTGTACAGTTTGTTATTGTACACCACTACCAGTGCCGGATACAACATTTGGTCCATTGTTGGGTACATTTGCCGTTTTAAGGACACCAGCTGGTGTTGCAGCTGGAAGATATTGAATTGTTTGACCACTACCATGTTGAGTTGTTGGTATTCGATGATGACCAGCCTTCGAGTTGGCACCACTCCCACCCACTCCCACACTTCCTCCTCCTCCCTGCCGGCACTTGGCCACTGGACGTATTGAACTTCTTCAACTCGCGTTCTTTTCATCATTCCCATAATATTTTTTATTTTTAATTTCAAGGAAGTTCAAGCGCTAAAGGAGTTTGAATTACTTTTGTTTGTTGCTCTTGTTTTTGTTTGATTTGAGTCTCTTTGACAGTTATTTTTTTTTTTGTATCAAATTCCTTAGTACTTAAGATATTCTTATTCCGATTTAATGCAAGGTATTTTTCTTTTTTCTATATATATTTTTCTTATTTAATTTTTGAAGCTTTTGTGCTAGAAAATATTAACAACTCGCCCTGTAGAAGATCACATTAATGATTGTTTATTATGTATTTTTCGCCGAAAATGGTAATAATTGTGGTAATAATGCGCTGTTGTGGCTAATGATGAAGTATAATCCATTGCGGGCTTGCTTGATTTGTTTCCGTAGTCTGTAGCTGTCGAAATTGTAGTGTAGACTGCGTTATTATGGTTTGTTGGGGAACCTAAAAAAAAACTGTAATTTTTATACAATTTTATTTAAAAAAGAAAAACAAAACTTACACTTCCAATGATTGTTTGAACAGTTTGCTGATGCTGAGGTTGTTGTGGTTGAACAACAACTTGCCCTATGTTCTGATTCAAATTGAGTGAGTGTTCTGTTTCATTGGCTGCTGGACCTGGACATGAATTATTTGTGCGTTTTGGTGGTTTTTACCAGATCTGGCGGCCCGCTTTTCATTATAATCGCTGCATTCAGATTCTGCGATCCACACTTATTGCTAATTGGAATCGGCTGATACATATCGCCACCAATGTTACATAAAATCACGCCCTTTTGAGTAAAAATAATGGTCTTGCCCTTGACATTTGAATTGTTCGGCGATCGCATTACCACCTGAGTCTGCTTTGGCTGTTGAGTGGCATTAGTGTTCGAGACTTCAGTACGCGTTTGGATTTGTTGATGCTGCTGGATGTGCTGCTGAATAGTCACCGGCCGATTGGGTAGGTTAACATTTTGTATGTTCAATATGGTCGGCTGTTGGGTGGAGATCAACGGCGCGGCGGCGGCCTTGTAGTCTGAGGTGAAGATGTTATTAAATATTGCGTGGCTTGCGGATGATGTTGTTGTCGCTGCATATTGTTGTTTATGTTTTCTGCTGATCCCTGAACTATAGACGATATATTTGATGCGATTGCTGGAGCCGAGGAGACAATAACGTTCTGCAGGCTTCGTTTTGCCGGTTGAATGATAGTTTGTGAAATAATCACAGGCCCACTGTTGGTAGCCGATTTGAGTTTGGACAGTGGAAGCGATTTAAGCGTCTGGGTTTGCGTTTGTTGACTTGCGTTCGATAAGCTAGATTGTTTCTGTGAAGAAATGAAAGGAAAACAATTAAAAATATAGCTGCATATTTAAAAACGCTGGCTACTTACATTTTGGTTGGATAGTTGGAGAGAGGATGACTGGTGTTGAACTGTTAATAAGAATAGGCTGTTGCTGATGTTGTTGTTGCTGCTGCTGAGTCTGCTTTATGGCCTCAGTGGAAGTGATTTTAACTGAAATATTATTTGGTGGGTTGGCCAACGCAGTTGAACCCTGCACCGCAGTTGTAGTTGGTGTTGTCTTTATAATCGGTTTGATGTCAAGTTTTTCTATTTTTATGGGTTGGATGATACCATAATATTGGCCGTGCTAACAATTGTTCGGGTAACTGGTTGTTGCATGTTAATTTGCTGCATTTGTATATCCAGCTTGATCTTAATAGGACGCGGCATAACCGCATCTTTGAATCTCTTCCACAATAATTATAATTCAACAGATATTGATTTTGCCACGGTAGCTGTCCTTCTTGAACGAAGTATGAGGCAAATTGTTCGCTAGCAGCCGAAGCAATTTGTTTGACTGCATGCTGGGTTGTTAGGTGATGGTATATATTGTGTTGGGCCAGTCTGTACTACATCAACATAACCGCTTCTGTTTTCGATTAAAAAATTGTGCAGACGCAGCAAGCCTGAACAATTTGTTTTACTTTATCTGGACGTAAGTGAATCGTCGTTTGGACAACTCTAAATTTATTCGATAGCATTCCAAAACTGTGTTCTATACACTGCCTTGCATGACTCAGACGAAAGTTGAATACTTTTTTAGTCATATCCTTGGAAAAGTATGGGTATGGTTTCAGCAAATTCCTTTGTAAAGGAAAAGTATCATCTCCTATGACACAGTACGGCAACTGCCTATTGTTTCCGATTATCTTATCGGGAGGAAAGAACTCAGAAGCATTGCTGAGGACAGTACGAAAGTCACTTCTATTAAGTGCCCCCCGTCGCTAACTCGCCCATTACAGCCAACATCTATCATTATAAATTTATAGTTAGCATCACAAAGAGCTAATAGCACTATACTTCTGAGTCCCTTATAATTGTAATATAAGGAACCAAGACATAAGGGGAAGTGCCATCGATTGAAAAAATTTGTTGAAATCGCTTCCCAATCCGTATGACTGCTGGAAAACTGAAATAGACAAAAGAAATAGGTACCATGAATTCATTATTGTTGGTTTGGTGCAGTAATTCGCTGAAAAATTAATGTCAAAAGAGATATCGTTTAAGGAATTCAATAATTAGATACCTTATATATCCTGAGTTTCCTAAGTACTTTTATATTATTGATCGTCTTTTGGTGAAAGTGGATATCCAGTCAACACATTCTCTCACTAAAACACGAGCATTATGTACAGGTACACGAAAAATTTCCTAACTTTAGCTCTAATCACTTTAAATCAGTCTTATGTGCAATTTGGTTACTAAAATGGCAGAGTCATAACGATACTGCAAATTTAATTATTTTCTTAAAAATCCAAGATTTAAATGGGCAGCTAAGACCATACCCATCTCTTGATTTTCAGCCAAGCAATAATTTTGTATCATATAAAAACCAGTATAAAAGAAATCAAATTTTTCAAGATGGCGGTATTTCCCTTCCGGTACCATTCTTAAAATTGTATCTTTAATAGAAAATATTTTTCCAAACATAACCCAAACAAAAATTTCACATCCAAATATATAATTAATATCCTCCCATATTACATTTTTTTGACTAAATGTACTGCACCCAGTTTCCTCTCATTCCTTTGCATGCTTTCTAGCACTATCAAATCAAATAACAGAACAAACTCTGAGTCACAATTTAATTATCAAATACTTGCGTCTTTTAATATGCACAAAAACTGTTTTTTCTTATTATGACTATTCCTCTACTTTTACTCTTTACTTTACTTCCCTTACTCTGAATTTCTGTGCATTTTGGTCCAAAGTTCTGTTAATTTAATTTTGTTTGTATGAACTTTACACTAAAAGTTTTTCTTTCTGAAATCATTTTCCTTTTAAGTGTGTGACGGCACCTTTAAAATTCAGTCACCCTAAATTGCCTCCCAATTTGGCCAAAACTCCAAAAATTCAAAATGTATATTGCCTCGACGATGGAAAGCAATAATTGCCTTCCATCTATAGTCCAATATTGCCCTTGCCAAACCGTCTGCATTGGCGGGATTCAAAGAAATATAAATTAAAGTGGGAATTAAATTATGTCATGTAAGGAAACGAGTATTTTTTTTTTCTTATTCAAAATAGAAACTATATAAACAACTTGCATGAAATGACAAACCTTTAAATATTCTGCTTTAAGGCATTCGAATATAGCTGCACAGCAGACAGGTATGAATTGCGATATAAAGGACTTTGACAATCTTGTCTGATAGTCCAAACTGCGATATGTTTCCCCAGTAGTCAGAAATCGCAAGGCCAAAGCCAACCCTTCATCCCGTGGAATCGCATCTCGCATCTCGCATTGCGGTATTATGTTTTTGTAAAGATGGATTTACAAAATTCAAAATTTTCACGAAGCAATCTTCATCCATTCTCAGGAACCGCCTATATGCGTCCTGCAGTCGAAGCTCGTCTTTGAGCAGACTAAATTAATTTTTTTGACTTCTATTGAGTCTCCAGGGCTTAATCCACTGCCGTTTTTCTTGTTTTTCTTTTGTTCTCTCCATTCTTGCAGCTGCACAAAACATTACACCGCGGATGCTAAAAGCGATGCCGCCGCAGCAAGTAAATTTTGTTCATCAATTTCCATATTTAAATTTCCACCAGAAATAAAATCACGAAGACACGAACTCACCGGACGAAGGAGACAAATTTATGTACCATTATTTAATATCGTTCCTCAATACCTCAATCTGTCAAAACGACATCAGCATTAAAATAAACCCTTTTTTACATGTGTAGACACAGTGATCATATTAATGACGGGGAAATATGCTGCATTAAAAATCCAATGTCGACAGGAACTATGAATGTCTTATCATTATCCTCTTTAATATCATGTTGTGCACCAAATAAATCTCACTACCTAAATCTCGGCTAAGTGGTCGGTGAAAACGTAGTATTAGAGCTTCTCAAACACTATTATGTGATCAATTTATGAGTCTGCATTTTGTTTTCCAGTCGAGGTCGCTCTTCGGTTTTGCTTCAGTAGAACAGGTTTTATAAAAAATCTTTATTCAATCAATTCAATTTCTGTAAAACAAAAATTCAGTTAGGTTTATATATTTTCAATATTTGAATGGTAATTTGTATTCGGTATTATAGTCATCTGGTTTCTGGTTATCTTTGGTATTTCGGTACTAGGGTTATCTGGTATTCTGCAATCTTTGCAATAACATGGTATTGCCACTAATGAAATCAGATCAACAGGTACTACGCCCCTGGTGGCTTTCGGAATGGCAGGATTTCATACTTGTAATCACCAGGGACCTGTTTCACCAAACACTTTTCGCTTTTCACTCTGCAATTTTTCACTTTTACTTTGCAAATTCCGTGTTCTTTTCTGCAAAGTGAAAAGTTTTGTTATTTTTCAGAGTATTTGTTCTTTTTGTTTCAATAATTAAATAAATTTTGTAAATTATATTTAGAATTTTGAAAAGCTTTTCAGTAATAGATAAATAATTATAGTTTTTATGGGCTATAGGCTATAGGTCAAATACAATAAAAGATGTTATTTGTTCATCGCAACGTTTCCAGCATGTTTATGCTCTTCATCAGGTCTTTATTGGTTAACTAAAAAAATATAAAATACGAAACGTTGCGATGAACAAATAACATCTTTTATTGTATCTGAAAGTCGCTTATGATAGCGTGAAAAGGGACGAAATATACAGAGCCATGTAATATCTCGGCATCCCTGCCAAACTCGTCCGCTTGTGCAGGATGACGATGGAGAAATCTCGCTGCTCCGTCAAAATTGGTAAGAAAACCACCATGTTGAGAAAGGATTGAGGCAAGGCGACGAGTTATCATGTACCTTTTTCAACATCGTTCTTGAAGCCATTGTACGCAACGCACATGTCAACAGCAGCGGTACAATCTATCAAAAGTCCGTTCAATTGCTAGCGTATGCAGATGACATAGACATTGTCGGCAGAATAACGAAGCGAGCTGTGGCAGGCGCATTTGCGAGCATTGAATCGGAGGCGGCTAGAATGGGATTCGCGGTTAACGAGGACAAGACGAAGTCTATGCTGTCATCGAGAGAATCTCAACACATCATCACAAAGTTGGGCTCGAAGCCCATCCTGGGCAGTGAGCGCCATCTAAAGTAAGTAAGTACTTTGTTTATTTATTTTTTTTGAAAATTAATATTTCAAAAACTGTTCACTAAAAGTACTTTATTTAAAAAGAAAATGAAAGAAAGGACTTCTGACTTAACATACAAAAATAAGAGAGCATTTTAAATTTTACCTTTGTTTTTTTAATAATTTGTATCTACCACATTATTTTTAAATCTTTCGGGTTCTATTAACGGTCTGGCAGGGTAAAGCCAATATTAAGAAATAGGGAAACAAATTTTTTGGTTCTTACAAAGATCCACAAAGTTGATTTTTTGAGGCTTTCGAAATACTGTTACGCACTTAAGCCGCCACCAGGGACTGCAAGACTTCCATTTATTTGCAATTGCAATTCTATTTGTGCTATTGTAAACACAAAAGTTGATGACAAATTTTTAAATGTCAAAAAACCAACTATAACCGATTGAAGGTCTAAATCTATTAATTAATATATAATTGGACTGTAAGTCCAAAAATTTAAAAATTTAATTGAGTATTAAAAAGGTCGATTTGATGATCAATTGAATAGGAGTGACGCTAAAATTGGTTAAATCCATTTTTTGCACAAAAACAAAAGAATTTTTTGTAAAAAAAACAATTGTTGGGAAGGATAAAAAAAGTTCATACTACATTATTGATGGAGTTGGGACAAACTTGATTTTCATTATTCAAAATGCAAAACTTGATGACGAATTTTAGAATTAAATTTTTTTTACAGAATTCTAGCCTCAACCTTCCCCAACAAGAATATAAGTTTTTTATGGAGATTAATATAACAGGAAAGCACCAGGGTTATCAGATCAACAACAATACAAAAATTCTCATTTCTGCCGCATAGGGTGGGCGGAAACGTTTGCGGGCATATATGATTGCTTGCCATTTACCAAAATTAAGTTTTTCGTTGGACATTCATAGGTATAATATTATGATTCCATCCATTGTAAAAAACCAGGAGGGCTTATTCTGTGGATGAAATAAATCTATTTTTAGTTTCATCGACATTTCTTAAGAACATTATATAAACGGGTTAGAAAAATGTGAATGTGTAGTCAGTCTGCTAAGGAATAGGTGGTAGCTATATAGTTTCAATAATTTAATTTGTGGAAATTTTATGCTAACAAAATATAACCTACCTATATTATTTATGTTATACCATAATAAAAAATATAAAACTTTATACTAGACTGATATTTACATTTCTTTATTTAGCTTTTTAACCATAACTCAGGACTAAGAAGTTATTAAAAAAGAAATAAAGAAACTCGATGACAAGGTCTATATTGTGACGCTAAATTCCACTGGGAAAAAATCAACTTCATTGTCAAAGTGTCATCTGTTTTAAGTCTTTTACCCCGGAGGCAGATGTCAACTATTAAGCACGTTTTTCTCCTTCCTTTAGTCATTTGACCATTATCCTTAATAGTCCCGTAAAACACTTTCAGCGTGAAAATTTGACATCGCGTGTCACAGACCATATTCCAATTAGTCAAGTTTTTCCCAGGTATAGGTAGATAGGTATAAATCCCTTAGGCGTTGTGTTTGCTCAGTGTGTAGATGGATGTATATGTGTGTTTTCTGTGTGCTGGGATTTTCAAATGTCCCAAAAAATGGACTTATTATAGGACTATATCCACGCAAAAACTCGCTATGTGTCGATGATTTAGCAAATATCATAGAGAAGACCTCCTTTGACGGAAACACCTTTTAGGCACGCATTGTACTGCACTAAATGATCCCCGAAACATTTTGCCGATGATTAATCACGCTTAGGTCATTGTTGGAGGATGTTATGGCTTTAACCTGTTTTCCTTTCTTTGATGGTGAACAGGGGGGGGGGGGGTTGGTCACGGAGGTGGGGTTTATGTGGGTATAGCTTACGTGTTTTTTGTGCTCCCTCTCGTTTGACACAATGAACATGCAATAGCGTGTGTACCTTTCAGAGCCAGCAGGACTTAATCATATTGTCAGGGTTGACATCTAAATTTGATTTCGTTTCACCTCATTCCTATATCTCAGAGAAACATTTGAAAGGACCCCGATTCTTTTGAATTACCTAACTTTATAATTCTTTTTATCCCGTTATTATATTTTTTCTGATAAAACTCAAAGGATCTTAAAATGAAATTTGTCAACCAAGGCTTCACTAATTTCATGTTATGTATTATGGTACCCTCGTCTGTGAGAGCAATTGTACGATTGCAAATGTTATGCTGGTTCACATGATATCAACAATTATAGCTTTAGCCACTTGAGTCAATAGCATTGAGGTTGGCTTTTTCTTTTTAAGGGTTTGGAACTTGGGAATGATTCTACAGTATGAAGTCATGTTGGATTTTTTTCTTTTTTCTTTCAAAACAAAATTAAGTGCTCACATGGTGCATGATGAGGAAGTCATTGAGTTTGTTTATTTACTCGTATACAAATTGCAGAGTGCCTGCCTACTTAAAAAAAATGTATTTTTTTCTCTGAGAGACTATATTTGTATGTTGGTATGGTATATTGAATACAATATGCCAATGTCATTGTGCTAGGAGAGTTTGTATGTTGTGTTATAATTTATTTCCTTAGATGTTTATGATCAGGTACAGTGTTATCCGATTTAGAATAACATGAATAAAATATGTATGTTAAAATATAGTTAAAATTAAGAATAGTGAAATAGACAGAAAATGATAAGACCATATCAGTTGTTAGCGATCAATGTCTGGTTTCTTACTTGGTCTGGTATGAATTTGAAAAGTTGACGAAAAATATTAGAGCTTGTTGAGCGGTTATGTATGTCTTTAAACTTGAAAAATAGTAAAGGTAGGATTATATTTTTTTCTTTTGACAAATGCATCGTTAATGCTTTACGCCTTAAGCCCTTACTACATAGACCTACTTTTGTACAAAAGTACAAAAATGAGAAACTAAAATGCTCACTATAGAAACATGCTTGCAAAAAAACATACGAATTTTGTTCTGACAAATAAACCACCATGCACAATTTCCCATTGTTTTTCTTGCAAGCAGGTGTCTTCAGAATAGATATTTATTGCTCACTTTTGTACTTTTGTACAAAAGTAGGCCTTTGTAGTTAAGCCCTTACTCTTCTTTTTTCCATGCTTAATTAAGTTTGTGAATTTGGCAGGGCATGTTCCGCAAAGAGTAATGGGACTAACGCAATGGGACTAACTCTTTTTCATTTGCATTTTTTGGGGTTTCTATTTTCTCATTAGCAATTCATAAAATAGTGAGTGTAATCGACTGACAGGTCAAATAATTTATCCCGCTGTTAGGATGCAGCAAGTCCGGGCTTCAAAGCAGTGAGTTTGTATTTCAATGAATAGCTAGTTTAGATTAAAATTTTATATTGTACCTACTTTGCAAAAAGTCATCTTTAAAAAATATGGTTAGGAAAATCGTATTGTTTTGGGTTTTGGTCTTTTTGGATTTAGTGTTGAAAGGTACCCTTAAATAATGTGTCACATGCTAAGATTGTACTAAAAAAATATTTCTCATTGATAGATTAATAAAGCTAACTGCAATAAAGTGGAAAATGTACTGTACCTCCACCATCTTCACTGAATGTAGGTTGTAGGTTTTCTTCCTTAAGTTATCTCAACAAATAAACGCAACGTAGGTATAGGTACCTAGCACATGGCCAAAAACTTAAAGTAAGGGTGTGACCAAAAATAAAAAGGCATGACCAAAATTTTTAAAGGCACGTGGTCAATAACCTAATAGGAGTGGGCTGAAAACAGGATGTGACCAAAATTGATGCGGGATGAATGGATTGTCGTCAGAAAGGGGCGTGGTCAAAAACCTTAAAAAGAACGTGTCTTAAAATAGTGGTCACAAAAGCAGCGTGGCTCAAATAAGGGGGATTGTACAAAAAGGGTCGTGGGCATGTCCAGAAAAAAAGGGCGTGGCCAGAAAGGGGCGTTACTTAAAACATCAAAATGGGTCCAAAAACTTAAAAGGACCATAGCTAAAAACCTAACAAGGGGCGTGGTCAGAATGGTTCGTGTCAAAAAATATAAAATTTTTGTATGGATGAGATGTTTATTCTTCCTTCGGCTTTTTTGGTCACTATTCGTAGCAAAGAAACAAAGTTACATTGATTTGTTCCCAACGTTTCGACAGTAGAAAATAACAAAATAACTCAATTTTAAGAACATGGTGTATGCACAAATAAATATAAAAACAATGGTTATGTTTAACAACTTACTTTAAAATAAATCAAAATAAAATTTATAATTTTTCATTGTAAAAAAGATGAATATATTTATAAATAAATATTTATATAAAAAGAAAAATTTTATTTATATATTCTTCTTTTTTTACAATAAAACAATAATTATAAATTTTATTTTGATTTATTTTATAGTAAGTTGTTAAACATAACCATTGATTTTATATTGATTTGTGCAATACACAATACATGTTCTTTAAATTGTTATTTTGTTATTTTGTTGTTTTGTACTGTGTTAATAAAGACCTCCTGAAGAGGACAGCAATCCCTGTAGAAACGTTGGGAACAAATCAATGCAAATGTGTTTCATTGCTACCAATAGTGACAAAAAAGCCGAAGGAAGAATAAACATCATCTCATCCATCAACAAATATTAAAACCCAATTTGGTCAACTCATTATTATCATCAGCCGCTTTTGACGACCACTTTTCCATCATTTGGTTGGTTTTCATACAATTTGTACTAGTGCGACGTCGGATATAACGCCGCCTATAACGACTCTTTGGATATATTTTCTACCGCCGCCGCTTATGTATGACGACCAAAAAAGAAAAATAGGAAAGAAAAAAGAATATGAACCCAGGCAAATGTAAGATGTGCATGTAACTGCGAATAACTACAGTCGACGCCACCTATAACGACGTGGTTTATAACGACGTGGTTTATAACGACGAGTCGCTTTTAACGACCATTTTTCCTTCAGTTGGTTGGTTTTCATACAATTTTTATTAGTTTATCGTCTGTTACAACGTGGTGAAATCGTCGTCTTTTACGATTAGTTGCATATAACGACGAATTCAACGATGGAATGCAGAAAAATGCAAGAAATAACTGAGAATTCAACCCTGAACGTGTATGAATATACAAATTCCTTTCTTCGCGAATGACTTAAATTAGGTTATTTATATTCTGTTCCTAATAATTAAAACCGCATATATACTATGTCGATACTCTTCTGTTTTTTTAAATCGATCATTTGTATGGTAAGTCGGTAAGTCCTCAAGGAAGTCATCTTGGCCCACTTCTATTCATTCTGGCTATAAATGATGTTAAATCATGTATACACCATAGTGATATTCTTATATATGCTGATGATATGAAAATTTTTAAAACAGTAAAATCTAACAGTGATCGCATTCTCTTGCAAGCAGATATTGACAATTTTAATGTTTGGTGTGACAAAAACAGTCTTTCTCTTAACCCAGTTAAATGCCAAACTATTACTTTTTCTAGAAAACGAGTACCGAGTGCTTTTGATTATTCCATTTCACAGCACTCACTATTTCGTGTTCTAAGCTTCAAAGACCTTGGTGTTCACTTTAGTTCTAATCTAGAATTCACAGAGCATATTAATTACATTGTAAAAAAAGCAAGTTCCATGCTTGGTTTTATAAAACGGTGGGCTAAGGAATTTAACGATCCGTATGTCACCCTCTCCTTATACAATTGCTATGTACGACCCCATCTTGAGTATGCCTCACAAGTTTTTCATAGAACTAATTATGGCATGCATGAACCTCTTAACCGAATGAGTAAACTCTATAATTTAAATGTTTCCTCAATTGATTTTAACATGTGTAAAATAGGACTTAAAAAGTTATTTCGAACCAGTGCTCCCACTGTCGTGATCGGTTTAATTTTTTGTTTTATTCTTAATGTTGCATTTTGTTTATAAACTAAATATAACGTAAACTAAACATAATATTGATTTTTTGATTTCATAATCCTTATTTTTTAAATAGTTATATTTTTTTTTTCTCAATTTTAAATTTTTCAACTGCTTGCATTAAGCAGACCTAATCTCTTTTAACTTCCGTTGATACCTACTCGTTTCGCTGTAAGACAAGTTGCTGTGTTATTGTTAAACATAACTAAGTCACGATTTTTTTTTTTATATTATTATCTAACATCAAATAATTAATATAAGTGCCGATATGACTCGCAATCGTAATTGCTGTCGTACTCGGTGAAAATGGACCCCAGCGCGTGCGGTATCTGGGGGGAAAGAGGCGTGGGCTTTTTTTTTTTTTTTTTTTAATAACGACCGCCGCCGGCTATTGCGATCCTCACGCCCAGCAAAGGTTTCCAAAATCTCAAACCGTTATTTTTGGAATTCTAACGAAAATATGTTGCAATATGCAATAAACTGTAGGTACCTATACCTACGTTTTTCACAAGCTAATTACCTTATTCATAATTTAATTGATTACATAATTTTAACAATCTATTTAAAATATAAGAAATTTTATTATTATATTTTAATAGTATTACAGTAAAACCCGCTTAAGAGAAACCCCGTTAAGAGAAAAACCCGCTTATCTGAAACACTTTGTTCAGCCCCGAGTATTTGTCCACAAAAAACTCTCTTAAGTGAAAAAAAATTATGATAATGAATTTTGAATGGTGAATTTCCATTTTCAGACCTTGACACAAACAAACATTAATGATTGTAAAAAGTAAAATTTATTTCTTTCTACATAAAAGGTATCTACTTATAATTGTTCTAAAAAATATGAATACCTGTAAACGTAATTATAATATTTGTTTGTTATTAATCGTTGTTGGTTATTCAAACTATTTTATTTTTTTCCAACTCTAAAAGATAAATACAATTATTTTTTCTAGCTTTAAATTTCCGCTTAAAGGAATTTTTAAATCCGCGTGAATTTTTTTTTCACTTATCCGGACTCCGCCTTTTCACATTATCTTTATATTTTTTTTTCAATTTATCGAGTAGCTGGGCTGATGGATTTTTGAAGTGGGTGCAGGCATTCTTGGATCGACTTACAATGGATAAAATATATTGAGCAGAGTACTTTTTTAAAGTATCTAATGTATTGTTTTGCCTTTTATTAATAATTGTTTTATTTTTGTAATAATTAAGTTAATTATTGCTACACGTTAAGAGAATATTTATGAGTAGTTTATTTTATATAAGTCTTCTTATTAACAAGTGAAATCGAGCCCCAAATATATGTTGGCAAAGTAAACAAATTTGGGAAAATTTCCCAAATCCTTAATTTACCTACAAGTAGGTAAGAATATAATATATACTCTATCCGATACAAGTTAGTTACGGTAGCTACCCATAACTAAAAGCATAATATGTAGGCATATTTAAACATTTCTTCCGACACTCAAGTTTAATGAACTGAAATGCAAATTTTATTGCCTATGTGTTGCTGAGGTTGCCCAAATGTGCATGCACTTTTACCAAATAAACTATCAGACACCTTCTCGGCTCGGACCAAGTCAATGCTCAGCTCAGTTCATAGCATTATTTAAATAACAAATTTATATCTTGAAATTAAACCTGAAGAAATTTTATCTATCTACCGATATAGAAATCTTAGGTTGCCATTCCAAATAAAGTTAATGCGAACAGTATTTTATCTCATATTTATTTCAAATGCAAAACCATACTCCTGCCTTCAGTAGCTTAAGATATTATTTTCTATGTGTGATGAGGATAGGTTCTCTTGTGGGCGTTTCAGTTCAACCATTTAGGATTCATTTGTCCGGACCAGAGCACAAAGCCACATGCCTTGCCCACAATAGCCTTATCGGAACTATACCACCCCTCATTTGCGATACACAGATACCAAGGAAAGCTTTTTGATTAAGCACCAAATCACATGCAATCGGTGTTCGGTAAAGTAATTAGGACCTATGGCTAGATGAAGTCAATTCGTATTTATCATCGAATTGCTTGTGTTAGAGAAATAAAATGCAGGACCTGGTCGCACGTACCTACTGGCTTTTCATTTTCATTATTTCTTTCTCAAGACCAAGCAATTTGTTCAGCAGTAAAATAATTAGTCATTTTCTCAACAGAACGAAAGGGTAATTTTATTGATTTTTATGGTTTATAATTTTGTTGGGCCAAACTTGTCCATGAATTTGTTTACTAAAATTTTAAAATGAATTAGAAATAATTTCAAAACAATTGTACATATACCCCAGATTTCTAGGAAAATTCATCTTCAAGTTACCTAAGCTTTGATATACTTATGTAGGTACTTACTTAAAATCGAAAATGTGTTATTTTAAATTATATACTCTACTATTTTTTTATATTTGGAATTTTAATGGCATTAAAAGAAAAAAAATCAAATTTAATTCTTAAAAAGAAAAACATTTTTAAAACGTACAATATTTTTGTCTGCAGAAATGTAAAGTTAATTTTGCGGAGCTACCGAACTTTTATATTTATAAATTTGACCCCTGCGTGGTTATTGACGGTTTGTTGGAAGGAAAGTTATTTATACTGTAATAACTGGTTGGTACTTGTATACCGGAATATTTTCTTTACAAATCTATTTACACTGTACAATGTACCGACTTTTATTGCACATGATATTCCTTGAAGAAATGTATTTAACCACAATTTCTTGGTGCCATTTAACTGAAAAGCCAATTGATTTAAGTCCAAAACGTGTACAAACAAAAAAATTAAAAAATAAAAACATATGCACGACCTTGCTCTTGTAGCTTACAACAAGAATGTAGCTAGACATTGACGGTGTAGACATAGCGATGGTTTACTAATATTCTTATATTGTTAACGAAAGAATAATAAAAATATGTTTAAGTAGCAATTTTTAAGTTTTTGATTTAATTCAATAACAAATTTTGAAAAAAGTTAAAAATAAAAAAAAAAGAAATTATTTTTTCTTTGATTTTATTTTTTTGTACAAATTTCAAATGTAATATTTATTGAATAACTTAGAAGAACTGAATCAATGCCAAAGCCAAACAAAAATGTTCAAAAAAATTTGTTCCTACATTTTTCGTAGTTAAGTAATATTTCAGTTTTCAAAATTGAATGCTCTTGCCAATTTTTTATAAAACACTAAAACCCGGATAGTTCCAAGGCTTTTACTTTTAAAATATCCGTTTTATATACCCTTTGTTCACAATTAATTCACCTATGTTGTTATGTTTTTGGAGTACAAAATTGGCTTTCGCGGATATAAGGGCTTGTAGACCAATCATCGCAGACTCAAAATTATAAAATAGTTGCAAAAAAGAGTACTCTCTGGATTATTTTTTTATTTGGTAGGGGTTACCCCCAGGTATAACGTACCCAAAGTCCCCAGCCCAGGGCCGCGAGCTGAACTCAGGAGGGGGGTTAAAGGTTCCCCTTTTTAGATTTTCGTGAATATTTCCACAATCTAGCATGTTAGCGGAAAAGACTCTGCTATTTCATTAGAGACAATTAAATTATCTATACAAATATATATTCACATTTTTGCTAGGGTCAAAAATAAAGGAGATGCGAACGGTAAGAAAGTCAACAAATCTGAAAAACCAGATATTGTCTTAAATATTGAATGTTTTCTGACCAATTTACTTGGAAAAAAGAAAAATCGTTAATACACATTCATTCACTGTTGTTTCATCATGGAGTTATAATTACCTTTTTTTTTCTATATACCCGAAACTATACGAAAAAGTTGTTGTATACTAAATTAGGCTAAATTTAAAAAGCAAGAGTTGTTTTCATTTCAATTCAAAATTTATTTGCCATAGAGGATGGTTCTTTCTGCCCCCTTTAGAGAGGAGGGGCATTTTTTTGAAATAATATTAAAAAACAACGGCAACACTTACAACAAAAAAGTTTACCCTTTTTTGAAAGCCAGAACTCCGTTCTTTTATTTTATTTTCAAATCAAGTTATTGATGTCCATAGTTTTTGTAAAAATTACTTTCAAACTCAAAATTTAAAAAAAAGTTGAAAATTTCGTTGTAAGTAAGAGGGGGTAGAAAGAACCCACCTCTATGGCAAATAAATTTTGTATTGTGTTTCTTTAAAAAAAACGTTATCATTTTTTGGCGCCATATGAAAACAACTCTTGTTATTTAAATTTTGCCTAATTTAGTATACATCAACTTTTTCGTATAGTTTCGTACAGAGTTGTAAAGTACTTAAGTACATTTCTACTTAAGTTCTTTTCAAATACCAAGTACCTTGTTCTTGTACTTGATAAAACAAGTACAAGGTACTTGGTACTTGAAAATCACCAAGTACAAGTACTTTTTCAAGTACTTTCATCTAAGTACATTTACTGGGTACTGTAGTACTGCCCAGTAAATTTTCAAGTTCTTTTCAAGTACAAGTACATTTTCATGTACTTTTCAAGTACAAGTACATTTTCAAGTACTTTTCAAATATGAGTCCATTTTCAAGTATTTCTAAAGTACAAGTCTATTTTAAACTCTGTTTGAGTCGCGTATGAAATGTAATGATTAATGAACATATTTTTAATAATAATTAATTTTAACTATAGTTTAACTATATGCCTGTAAGACCTCAGGTCTTTTTAAACGCAATGCACGGCACTAGTTAGAAGGAATAGAAGGAAAGGAAAAAGTTTGTTGGCACAATGGATTGAGAATTAGATGTTAATTATCTCATGAAATTCCACGGGTGGCATCCATTTGAAGTTGGGGAATATAGAAAAGAATGCTACCTAGACTAGGGATCGAAACAACACGTCCAGGTAAGCAGTCAAACACTATATCCACTGTGCCATTGTCACCCGCAATGCCACAGTGGATATGTATTTACTCATTTACCCGACTGGTAATTGTGTAAATACAAAATACTTGGTTTATTACTAACATAAAAATGTCCACTTACGTACAAATTTGATCAATTTTATTAATAATCATTCTAGTTTTACTCGCGTTTCAAACCCTTGGCCTCGGTTAGGTAAATATGTTATACATAAATAACATAATTTGCTTCATAAATTATAAAATATGTTCATTTAATTTCATATGCGACTCAAACAGTGTTTAAAATAGACTTGTACTTTAGAAATACTTGTAAATGGAATTTTCTTTGAAAAGTACTTGAAAATATACTTGTACTTGAATAGTACTTAAAAATATACTTGTTCTTGAAAAGTACTTGAAAATGTACTGGTGAGTACTACAGTACCCAGTAAATGTACTTGAAGAAGTACTTGTACTTGATGATTTTCAAGTACCAAGTACCTTGTACTTGTTTTTTCAAGTACAAGTACAAGGTACTTGGTACTTGACTGGTACTTGTACTTGAAAATTTACAGCTCTGTTTCGATATATAGAAAAAAAAGGAAATTATAACTCCTTTCTTAGCTTCACAACATGATCAAACAACAGTGAATGAATGTGTATTAACGTTTTTTGTTTTTTCCAAGTAAATTGTTCAGAAAACATTCAATATCTAAGACAATAACAGGCTTTTTAGATTTGTTGACTTTTCTACCGCCCGCATCGCCTTTATTGTGAATATATATTTTTATAGATAATTTAATTGTCTTTCATTAAGTAGCAGAGACTTTTCCGCGTACATGCTAGGTTGTGGAAACATTCACGAAAATCTAAAAAGGGGTACCTTTAACCCCCCCCTCCTAAGTTTAGCTCGCGGCCCTGGGCTGGGGACTTTGGGTATGTTATACCTGGTGGTAGCCCCTACCATATAAAAAAATAATCGAGAAAGCGCTATCTTTTGCAAGCAAAATTCCTTCGTTGACTGTACTATTAAGGGAGGTGGTGTTTTGATAGCTGTTCGTAATAAAATGATGTCATGATCTGTTGTATTCCCTTTTAACCTCTCGATTGAGTTAGTTTGTATAAAATTAACTCTTGACTCCAAATTCGTGTATTTACTTAACGCATATATATTCCTCCAAAATGTTCGAGTGCATTTTTTGATGAGCTCTCTTTGGCCTTGGACTTTGTAATTGACTTGTCTTGCTCAAACAGCAATATTCTACTTATAGGTGATTTTAATCTACCCCATATACAGTAGATTCCTTCTGAAGATGAATCTTACCAAGAAGCATCTTTAACTTCATCACAGACTGAACTTACCTCTCTTGATAAATTTAAGTAAGCTGTATTAAAAACTCTAAAAATCGAATTCTCGATTTAGTATTTTCCACTGAAGCTATTAGTACTCTAGTGCTAGAGTCTAGTTCTGGAATTACTAATATAGATAAATATGATCCTCCTCTTGATATAGTTCTTGACCTGAGCAGTCATATTATTGAAAACAGCAACGTTCATGATTGCTCATATATATTTGACTTCAAAAGGGCAAATTTTCAATTGCTCTCAGAAGATTTAACTAGATCTGATATAAATAATATTTCAGTTTCAAGTAATATTAACGAAGCAGTTACGAGATTTTATACAATCCTCAATAACTGCATAATCAATAATATCCCTTTAAAAATATCAAAAAGCACTAACTTTTGCCATTCATGGTATACGAAAGAGCTTAAAACTCTCCATAATAAAAGAAATAGAGCATGGAAATTATATTTAAAAACTCTTTCACCTCTTGACCACAATGCCTGCATAGTCATTTTTGAAGAATTTAAAGCCTTTTGGAAAACTCTTTACACTAACCATGTTAACGTAATGGGTAGTTCTCTGAAAGATGACCCTAGGACATTTTGGAAATTTGTTAATTTAAAAAAAAATCAGATGGCTATCCGGCAAATTTTACTTATGAAAATTGCTCGTTAAAAGAACCCATAGATATTTGTAATGCCTTTGCAAAAAATGTTCGTAATTCTTTTGTTGACAACCTCTTGATGTTGATGAAGATTATTTCAGAAATGTACATACCTATGCCCAAACGAATTATCGTAATATCCCCGTTACACGGAGTACTGTTTTGTACATTCTCTCATCTTTAAATACTGATTACTCGTCGGGTCCAGATGGAATTCCCCCAATACTATTAAAAAGTGTAGACATATACTTGTCCTACCACTTCAATTTTTGTTCCACTTTTCTATTGAATCAGGAAAATTTCCTTGTTTATGGAAAACCTCCTTTCTTATTCCAATTTTCAAAAAAGGCGACAAATCTGATATTAAAAACTATAGGCCCATATCGAAACTTTCTTGCATTCCAAAGCTCTTTGAACAAGTTGTATGTGAGAGCTTGGCATTCCACAGTAAGAATATAATTTGTAACCAGCAGCATGTGTTTATGCGAGGAAAGTCAACAGTAACAAATCTCCTCACATTCTTGCATAAATTTTCCAATGAATTGGAAACAGTAAATAAAGTTTATTGTGTTTATACAGATTTTTCTAAGGCATTTGATCAACTTAGTCACAATATTATTATCTTCAAACTTAAAGCGTTGGGTTTTCCACTTCGTTCTATAGCATGGACAAAGTCATGTCTTGTGAATAGATCTTACGAAGTCAAATTCAGGAACACTCTTTCAAACTCATTTCATGGTCACTCGGGTGTACCTCAAGGAAGTTATCTGGGCCCGTTTCTATTCAATCTAGCTATTAATGATGTTACATCTTGTATATGTGCTAGAGATATTCTCATATTTGCTGACGATATGTAGATTTTTAAAACAATACAATTAAACCATGATCATATTCTTCTTCAGGCTGATATTGACAATTTCAATATTTGGTGTGGTAAAAATGGTCTATCCCTAAACCCTGTTAAATGCCAAACAATAACCTTCTCCAGAAAACGAATTGTGAGTGCATTTGATTATACCATTTCACAAACATAGACCCTCACTCGCGTTTTTAGCTTCAAAACTTAGGTGTTCAATTTAGTTCTAATCTAGAATTCACTGAACATATTAATTATATTGTAAATAAGGCACGCTCATTGCTTGGTTTTATAAAACGGTGGGCAAAGGAATTTAACGATCCCTATGTTACCCTTTCATTGTACAACTGTTATGTTCGACCACACCTAGAGTATGCATTTCAAGTATGGACCCCCTTTTACGAAGTTCATACAAATCGTATTGAGGGATACCCTGGAATGATCCATATAATTTGCCACCGTATGAACATAGGATCAAACTTTTGCAGGTCCAAACTTTATATCAGAGGCGGGTTAATAAAGATTTAATATTTATTCACCAACTTATTAATGGTCAAATTGATGCTCCCGATTTGCTAGCATGTATTGGCTTAAACTTCCACGGGGGTTCTCACCACCTGCGAGAATTTGAAGTTTTTCACGTAGATTTTCATAGAACAAATTATGGCATGCATGAACGTCTTAACCGAATGAGTAAAATCTATAATTTGAATGTTTCCTCAGTTGATTTTAACATGAGTAAAATAGTTCTAAAAAAATTGTTTCGAACCAGTGCTCCACTGTCGGGATAGGTTTAATTTTTTTTGTCACTCTAAATGTTTTTTGTTTATATTTTAATACATATGTAAATGTTTATTTGTTGACATCTTGTAATTTTTTTTATTTAACTGCTTTCGCGTCCTTTGTTTTTGAATTTTAAGTTTTTTAACTGCTTGCCTTTTCTCTTTTAACTTCCGACGATACTCGTTGCGCGCATGTAAGACAAGTTGCTGTGTTATGGTCAACATAGCAATGCAACTATTTTCATTTAATTTATTATCTTAACATCAAATAATTAATTAAAGTGCCGATACGACTTGCAATCGTAATTACCGTCGTGCTCGGTGAAAATGGACCGCAGCGCGTGCGGTATCTGGGGGGGGGGGGAAGAGGCGTGGGTTTCAATTTAGAAAAAGTCGGATTTTTGAAAAGCTAAGCAATTGTTAATTTTTGTACCTCTAGTACAAGAATTTTTTTGGTTTTTGATTATCTCGAAAACTGATCTGTGATATTTTTTGTTTTGTGGTGAAGCCTCTACAATGTCTTAACATTAGTTTGAAGCAAAATGCATTATTATTACCAATGTACTTTCCATAGAACCACTTTTCTTATTTTCGACTTTCTCATTATTACATAAACCGATTTAAATTATGTTTTTTGTATGCAGATGCTCCTAAAACACGAAAATAATAATTGCATTGCATAATAATTGCAAAACTAAAAAAAATTTAATTAAAAAAAATACAATTTTTTTTTTTTGAAAATACCTACGATTTTTCAAAAACGCATTAGTGAAATTTTTCGAAATTTATTTTGTATGTTTTTATAAATAATTTCTTTATTTGTTTGCAATACGATTTAAAAAAACAACTCGTTAATGGAATATTTTGAAATTTATTTATATGTGTAGATACCAATATAAATAATTTCTTTATATTCGCGTTCAAAATTTTGTTCTTAAAAATGTTTTCAAGATTTTGTAAATAAAAAAATATTTTTTTTTGTCTAATGCTTCCACATTACATATTGAATCATTAACATATATGAATGTACATTGTACATCTTCAATACGTCAATCTCTATCAAAATTCTAACTGTTAACTACAAGTTTGTGCGATCAAGGGCGGATCCAGACTTTCAGCCAGAGGGGGGGGGGGTCACGACGCCTATGTACATCCAAACCCAATGAAGCCTTACACTGAAACAATTTTTTTTATTATTTTTTTTTTTATTTTAGTGAAACCTATTTTAAAAACAAAATGTAGGTACATACAAAGTATGTCTTTTTGGCTTCTAAGCGTTTAATCTATGTATATGTTAAAGTGCGCAATAAATTTGTTGATAAGGCTTTGTGGAAATAAGCAGGAATGGTTGAAAACCACTTAACAGAGGGCTAACTGTAAAGTGGTTTTCTAACATTGAAGACCGCAAGCAAAAAAGAAATTTAAGAAATACTCGTAGATTATAAAAAATTTCGATTTCCCGATCCAATAAAATTGTTATTTACTTTGACGTTGTTTCTTGCCTGTTGGGTGCTGGTATGAATGTTTTATATGGGAACATTTGCAAGTTACTAGTAGCCCGTAGCGTAATGTATAGTGCGTTCAACTGTCACGCTGGAGGTCTGGGTTCGCTTCCCAGCCTCGTCCACCTAAAAACTGAAAAGTTTTTTTCAGGGCTACTGCCTCTTGCGAGGAATTGACAAATCCTCCAAGAGTATCACTTGTCACGAATAAGTGCTTCTCGTCTAGCCGTTCGGATTCGGCATAAAATTTTAGGTCCCTTCCATTCCAGTCGAACGGCGTACACAGGAATGGTTGCGAGTTGTTAGTCACTAGGCCCTGGTTCTTCATGAGCCGTTGTGCCACCCGATTTATTTATTGTTTTTTTTTTTTTTGGAGCAAAGATACATAAAGATGTATAACATAATAAAAGAGTACCATTACAAAATGTATAACCACTTAGCATCATCTTTGGATGAGTTTTTATAACTTTGCATGACTCTTCATGGTTAGTGATAAGAGCATGCAGCTTAACTAGCCAATAGTTGGGCCTTGCTGTTGGCCCCAATATTATGTTGGGCGATGGGTTATAACACAACCAAATATTTATGTTCTACTAATACTGAGAGCAGTTATGCATAGAACATGCAACTCAAGGGGGGGGGGGGGGTCATGAGCACAAAATATCTATCTTTTGCTCCTAATTTAAACAAACTCATATACAAAAACAAGAGTTTAATCTCCCAGGGCTGGGGGGTTCATGACCCCCATGACCCCCCCCCTATTGGATCCGCGATTGTGTGGATTCCAGTATTGCATTTTTTTATTTAAACAATACTTACCCTTTAAATTACAATAACACATAATGAAGGCTTCGATGCACGAAAACTTTCACAAAAGAGGTTTTCCAAGAATGTATAATATATGTACCAGTAGATACATATAAATTAACATCATGATGGGAACTATAATTTTTCAATGTTCACTATTTGTCATGGTTTTGAGAATTAATTTTACGTAGGTTGAGCTAAAAAATAAGGCATACCTACATACCTATACAATTTCTTTAGATTACACTCAGTGTTGATATGGAACTTTACTTGCGGAAAAATTTTAAAGATTTTAAACATCAACCCCATCTAAAACTATTTTCTTATCAATAAAACAAAACTTTTTCACTAAAATCTTCAAACTGGAAAATATTCCAGAAGAAATTGTAATTTGCAGTTTGTTTTACGTGTAGGTAAGGAGATTTTTATCAATTTTGCTTCGTCAAACCGGTTCCCCAGGTATATAATATATCCAAAGTCACCAGCCCAGGGCCGCGAGCTAAGCCCAGGAGGTGGGGTTAAAGGTCCCCTGTTGTAGTTTTTCTTGAATATTTGGAAAACTAAGGGTAATGGTGGCAAAGTCAATAGAACAAAGTAAAACAAACAAAATTCCCTAAAATAAATTTTATGTTCATAGTTTGATATGTGTAAACTAATTAACGAACATTACATTTTTTTTCTCACATCTCTATTTATTCTAACAAATCTATAAAAATAACTATTTTTTGTAGGAAATTTAATTTTCTTTCACCTTGTTGCAATGACTTTGCCTCTATTACCCTTAGTTTTCCAAATATTCAAGATAAAAACTTTAAAAGAGGACTCTTACGCACTCTACAGCCTTAAGATTGAAGCATGTTTTTTCCAAAACGTCAACTTTACCACTAACACAGTACTTGGGTGGCTTGCTTCGCAGGTTCAAAGAATTTATTCATGCATTAACCTCACGCTCAAATAAATACTAATATCATATTAGAATACAAATTTACGAACAACAAAAATCAAAAAAAAAAATTGTTCAATATTCTCGATAACTAGAAAACCTAAAACCATTTAGTTTTCAGTTTCCGATTAAGAATTAATAGGGATAGTGAATAATAAAATCCAATTCAGCATCTTATTCCACAATTTATAAAAAAAAATTAATTTTTTTTTTTATTTTGAGTTTGAAAGTAATTTTTACAAAAACTATGAATATCAGTAACTTGATTTGAAAATAAAAAAGAAGAACGGAACTCTGGCTTTCAAAAAAGCTAAAGGTTTTGGTTGTAGGTCTGCCCTTTTGTTTTCTTTATATTTTTTTAAATGCTCCTCCTCCATAAAATGGGGAGTAGGTTTCCTTAAGAAAAAAAAATTATCAGTTTTTGGCGTCGCGCGCCGTGTGAAATGAAATGTTTCTTATTAAATTTTTCTTCACTAAGTATACGTTAAATTTTTCGTAGGTATAGTTTCGGATATATAAAAAAAAAAAATTATAACTCCACTCTCAGCCTCACGGCGGCGTTATAATAACACTGAACGAGCGTGTATTTACCTTTTTGTTATTTCCAGGTAAATTGGTAAGCAAACATTCAATATCTTAGCCAATTACATGTTTTTTTTCTCAAATTTGTTGTCGTTTTTACACCCCCCCCCCCCAACACCCTTTTTATTTACCTTAGCAAAAATATGAACATAACATTTTTAATAGACAATTTAATTTGCTCTAACTTTGTAATAGGTATAGACTTTTTTACTAATAGGCTTAGTTTTGCAAATATTCACACAAATCTAAAAAAGGGTACCTTTAACCCCCTCCTGGGGGTAGACTCTACCATATAAAACAATAATCCAGAGAACACTTTTTTTGCATTTATTTTATAATTTTTGGTGTTCGTTAACTGGACTACTAACTAAGATTTTAGATGTAGTTAACGTATGTGCCGAGATTAGATGATCTCCTTTAATTACTTTGAAGTTGTTGATATCAAAAGTGTGTTTTGGTCCTCATAAGCAAATGATAGAGATGCTTGTTCTTTTGTTTTTTTTTTTTTTGACAGCATGTACCTACTAGTACTTGTACATTGCATCTAGGTATTTCCTTCAGAACCAACGAGTTCCGACTGTTCTTAAAGAGAGTTTATGTAGGGTGCTCTGTTGGCAGCCATCGGTGACATCAAAATCGTCTTCAAAAATTGTGTGACTCCTTGTACAAAAACAAATTGATTTTGATTTAACCTCAGAACGGACAAATTTCCATAAAACTTGTACTTGTATTTTTACTTTTGGTACCCACAACCAGTGTTGCCGTTTTGATCTGTTTCATGTCAAATTTGACAAGAGTTCATCGCTGTTGGCATGAAATAAAATACAAATCTTTTCAAAAAGTTTTTTGACTTTTTTCAATATTTTAATATGCAACTTAACTTTTTGTTTAAATATTTTAAATAAGAACTGCAATCAATAAAGTGACAGACTATAACAAAAACATTCTACATAAAGATCCCAATCATTGGCTTTCATTCTCGTTTAAGCACAAGCTGCAGAAAACAATTATATTTATATTTGAGAAAGTATGCGTGAAAAACGCACCCATATTTTGAACTCATCTGCTTACCAAACCATTATATTTGTGGTAAACGGATGTTATAAAATGTAAAAACATAAATATAACAGTGCCTTTCTGGTGCGAAGTTTACTCTTATAAGGATGCCATTGGAAAAAATCCATTTCAAGATTTGTGCGAAATTTTCTATCTCAATATTGGTTTTGCCAATTTTCAATGCAGAAGTTGAAAAAAATTTTAGTCATTTAATTTGATCAAAACCAAAAATTGAACAAATGCTTTATACCGAAATATAGAAATAATTAATGAAATTGAATGCAATAGCACAGATTCTCAAGACCTTTAAGTACCTTTAACTTAAGTAGATGTGTACCTATTTTTTTTATAATAATAATTTATGTAAAATTTCTTTATTTTACTTACTTAACTCGTTGAATTGAAGTTAAAATACTTACATATGTTTTGAAGGTTTTGATTGGACAACAACCACTTATGTTGGCTACGACCAAGTATTAAATAGGCTGGAATTATTGCAATTTCATGGCTGCCACACCAATAATCAGATTCCTTTTAGTGGTGCTTAGTCTTTAGTTCCAATTTTAATTTATAAGTTTTTGCCGTCAACTGAATTCGAACCTAGACCAAGCTACCTCAGAGGCCGTTGCACTACGCATTGCACCACCGAGGTCACCTGATCGTGCCCATCCAAATGAAGGTTTTTCTACTTTACAATTGCATTTGGACAACTAACATTTTTACAAGCCACACACAAGTTAGATGTTATTCATTCGGGTTCTTTCTTTTTCTCCTCTCGGTTATCACCGCAACAATTCGTTGCATATGTGTAAGGAGGAAAATTGTATGAAAGATCTGATGCTGGTTAAGAATTAAATTTCATTCAAAGGTGTTTTCTCGTGATAACACTTGCAGTTAGGCTGCATAGCTTTCGCTCCGTCATATTTGCATTGAAGGTTTTGTTGATAACTAATACAATTTATTTATGTTTGCATTAATTTTTGGTATTTTAGATAGATAGATAGATTTTTATTTTTGGTATTCAGATTTACATTTGGTAAGCTACCGCACAGTTTACATACAGAGATTTGCTATACTAGATTTGATATCTTTCTACTGAATAAGTATTTTAATTTATATTGAGTCTATGCTTTGATAAGAAATTAATTTATGAAGGAAAGCGCATACAAAAACCTTCGATTTAAACAAAAAAAAAAAGAAAAAAGCAGCTACATTTTGACTAGAGATATTAATAAAACTTCAAAACTATAGTTGTGAAGTATAGGTAAGTAGAATTTAGGTTAGTAAATAATAGGATAAATATACATATATATATTAGTAAGAGTAGTTAGTCGATAAATAATTAATTAAATAAATAAATAATTTAAATGGATAAATAAATTGACAGATCAAAACAAAATAAATAATTATATAAACAAATAAATGAGTTAATAAATAAATAAATAATTAAATAAATTAATAAATAAATAAATGAATAAATAAATAAATAAAAAAATAAATAAATAAATTAATAAATAAATAAATGAATAAATAAATATATATATATGTATATGAATTAATAAATAAATAACTGTATAATTATATGAATGAATGAATAAATAAATAAATAATTGAATAATAAATAAATAACATCATTTAAATAAAGATGAATAAGAACTCAATTACTTAATGGTCATAACAAATATTTACATTTACATATATAACAAATCACTGAATAAATTAATAAACAGATAAAACAAATAAAATATCAGATTTTTGGTATTTTGATATTTGACTTTTTTTTATTAGAAACAAAATTCTCAAATATTTGACGTGTTTTGACTTGATTTGGAAGAGACAAATAAAGTCAACAAGTCAGATTTGAGTTTATCAGGAATTTTGAATTGGTAACACTGCCCACAAAATTAATATTATCCTCAAAAATATTTCCCAATGACTACGAATGCAAAATTAAATAAAAGGTACACAAATAATTCCTATTTTCTTTTCAGTTGTAAGTATTGTCATTTTGTAGATTGTTTGTTTTTATTTATGTATATAATTATCTTTGTGTAACTATAATATTTAAAATAGGTCTGAAGAAGGGTGTAAACACACCCGAAACGTAACAACAATTAAAATAAAATAAGAATTTTCAAAAACCGACCTTAAGTCCACTCTAGGATTTTCATTTATAAAAGGTACACAAATATAAAGCATACTGACCACTCAGTCTGCATTTAAACATGCTTAAGCTTTTCGAATAATGCATTCAAACATGCTTTGGCTTTTCCATTATTATAACTGCTGAATTTTTAATCACTAATAAGCATAATAATTAAAATTTGCACTCCATATTTTCTCTGGAAATTGCTTATGTTTATGTATAGGTATGTTTTCTGCACAGATTTTGTGAACTGATACCCACAAAATCTGTGCCATATACACAATTTAAACACAAGAAAAATACATAGTTTGCCTCATAATTTTAAGGTATAAGCAACATGAGGATGGTCCTTTTTTTGACGAAAAAAAATTTGATAATCTCAGTGGTCATAGGGTTCTAAATAGGTACCTACCTAATTATGTAATATAATACATGAGTGTCCACTAAATGGATTGCAACCGGTTATATCAGGCCTTGAGACATTTCAGAAAAAAAAAGTTAAAAACGTATGTTCCTGGTAGTTTTTGGGTTATGAAATGATTTACGAAATTTAAAAAAGTACGACTTCCCCCAAATAGATGAACACTTACTACGACCAAGATGGAATGATTTATTGTTTGATTTTTATTTTTATAACATTCTAAAAAACTGTTCTAATAGATGGTTAATACCAACTTGCTATTGCAATTTCCTTATAATTACTATTATTTTTTGTATGACATTTCCCTGGATCCAATTTTTTTTTTTTTATATATTAAGCGCGTGCAAAAGGGGCTGTGACTACCCTTAAGATGATATACACAGCACGAGCGATTAGGTAGATTGGAGGGGATTTAAAAGGAGATACCGATGCACATTGGATTTGAACGTCTGTAGATCACAATGGGAGTGGAAAATTGAGCTGGGTAGAGCATTCCGCATTCGAGTAGTGCGACTAAAGAAAGAATCTCTGTACTTAACAGTACGTCCGAAATTGGGCTCAAGGGTAAACTGATGGGCATTCCTAGAAGTGCGAGTATTACGGTTGAATTGTTTAAGGGGAGGAATGCAACTGGCTATTTCACTAGAGCATTGTTTATGGAAATAACGGTAAAATAACGAAAGAAATGAAACATTTCGACGGTGCTCAAGAGATGAGAATGTTTCCGTTATAGTTCTTTCACCTATCATTTTAAGAGCTCTCTTTTCAATTCTATCCAATAAACTCAAGTGGGTTATTGGAGCACCTGCCCAAATGTGAGAGTTATACTCAAGTTTTGGACGAATAAAGGCTTTGTAGATCACAGCCAGATCAGAAGGGTAGAAAAATTTCTTGCATCGACGGAGAAAACCTAAACACTTAGCAGCATTTTTGGCATGTCGAATATGTGGTCGTTCCATAAAAGGTGGTCTGTGACACACATACCGAGGACTGAAAGCTTTTCGGTTTCCTCAATGCAAGTGCCACTCATGGATAGTGGCAGTGGGTGGGTTTCGTTTTAACGACAGTAGACAGCATTGAGTTTTTGAAGCATTAAATTCTACACGATTTTTTATTCCCCATTGGACAATGCTGTCGAGATCAGAATTTAATGAGCTTATCATACGCTGCCGTCCAAGTTCCACATTCGAAGGACATGGATGTGAATCTAAGAACGAATATGAAAAGCTGAGGGTACTGTCGTCAGCGAAACAATTTAATGGATTAGAAGTGTCAGATAAAAGATCGTTTATAAATATAAGGAAGAGAGTCGGAGACAGAACGGAGCCAGCACACCAGCATTTATTTTGTGAATTTCAGACTTGAAACCATCCAATACAACTTGTATTGAACGGTCCGAAAGGTAATTTCTAATCCAACGAAGAAAAGATTCATCGATACCAAATGCACGCATTTTCGATAAGAGAGCTTGATGCCAAACTCTATCAAATGCTTTAGAAATATCAAGCGCAATAATCTTACTTTCTCTAAAACGATGTAAAGATTTGTGCCACTGTTCGGTGAGATATACCATCAGATCACCAGTGGACCTATTGCTACGAAAGCCGTACTGCCGGTCATTAAGAAGCTTTCGTTCCTCGAGATATTTTTTTAGCTGAAAATTAATCAGCGTTTCCATGACCTTGGAAAGAAGGGACGTAAGCGCAATTGGCCGATAGTTGGAGGGGGAAGAAGACACGCCTTTTTTAGGGACAGGCTGGATAAATGCTGTTTTCCATCCACTCGGAAAGAGACCAGTAGAGTAGGACAGATGGAAAAGCTTACGCAGTGGTTTTGCCAGCGTTGAAGAGCACCTCTTCAGAACAATGGGAGGGATACTATCCGGGCCAGCGGATTTGTGTATATCGAGATCTTTCAGAACTCTGGCAACTGCACGAGTGCGGAAGAAGATTTGTCCCATAGAATCATTTGCGCTCTCAAGTATAGGAGGAGCCATAACACCTACTGGCAGCGTCGAATTAACAGCAAACTGTGCTGCAAGCAAATTGGCTTTATCATGCGAGCTGACAAAAGGAGTATCATTGAAGACGAGCGTTGGAACCGAGGACGAGGTGGTATTTCGTAGGTTTTTTACAAATGACCAACAATTTTTACCGTAATTTTTGATCATGTAAAAATTTGGTTCGTCGAATATGAACGTTACAGGTCTAGCTTGTTGAAACTTTTTCCGGTTTTCCTCAGTAGGGTTGGCTTTATAACTTCGGAAGCTTACTTCTCTAACCCTAATAACCTCCTTACAGCTCGAATCAAACCATGAGTTTTCTTTGGGTTTGATAGATTTCACCCTATTCGGGATAAATTTTCTCATTCCACAAAGAATTAAGTTTGTAATCATATCTGCACTGGAATCTACGTCACTATCGAGGAAGCATAGTGACCAGTTAAAGTTCCTGAAGAAAACATTGAGACCCTCCCAGTTGGCTTTCTCGTACTGCCAAACGGTTCTCTTGGGAGTTTTTTCTTTAACTGTGTTTTGGTGGCACAAGAAATTCTCAGATATGACACAATGGTATGATGTGCCTAGAGGCGATAATACACTTATAGTGTATTTATCAGGGTCAGAGGTAAGAAACAAATCTAGAGTGTTGGCGGATTGACCTGCAACGTCAGGAATCCGAGTAGGCTCGTCGACCAGCTGAGTTAGGTTGCTTATCTCAGCAAAAATCTCGACATACCTTCCTTCGGGTGTTGTCTGACCCGAATAGCGTAGCCACGAAGAATTATGTACATTGAAATCGCCCGTAACAACGATTTCACTGTGCGGAAAATGGGAAATAATTCGCTGGATGGAGTCGGATAGTGCATCGAATTCGTTGGAAGTCGAACTAGGACTACGATAAATAAAACAAGTATGGATGATGCGCTTATGGATGGTGAATTTAAACCACATGAAATTAAAGTTCGTATTCAAACATGAACCATATTGTGGTTGAAGCTGATAAGCAACATCATTTCGAACACACGCGGCGAGACCATGATGTGGAAAAAATAGAGGCACTAAGCAATAACCATGTAGGCTGAATTCCGAGTGATCGGTATTTTCCCCTACCTGGGTTTCACTTAGTGCCAAAACAGCTGGCCTGTTTTTCACAGTATGGACATATGCAGCACAAAAATTCTGCCTCAGTCCCCAATCATTTTATTTCAGCCGGAGGGGTTTTTTGAACCTTGTGAACAAAAAAAAAACAAAATCCTAGGGAGAAATCTCCACTATAGAGTTGGCGGTCAGACTGAATATTATTTAATTTTTTAAAGCAATACAAAAATTAAAATAATAAAAACAAATATTCTTCAAGTTTCGAGTCTATGTATGCTACTCGTACTATATTACCTGATAGAGTAATTTTGAGCCTTTATTTGTGCTTAATATTCGGAATGATTAAGTCTGAATTTTGTAAGAGGAACTTTAACTACCAGTCAAGAAAAAAATATTTTAACTTTCTATAGAGCAAGGGAAAGTTTTAGTTTCGTGGCACTGGCAATACAAAATACTATATATTTTTCACGATTTTATTCAAATCAAACATTACGATGAGAAGCCAAAAAAAAATTGTTTTCATCGTGATGTTCACTGGTACATCGATTTGATTGAAATTTGTTGCATTTGTGTATGATTTCCTAGAGAAAACAATTACATTTTTTGATTAAATCATCTAGAGACTAAAACATGATAGAGTTGTACGTTGTAGATGAGTTAAAAAACAAATTCGATTTTTGTTAGATCTAAATTCGTGCCTATAATGTTAAAAGTGACGCAAACTGCACTAAACGAAAATTAAAATGTGATATTTCTGATAATATTTCGGTTTTTCACCATCAAAAAAAAGCTGATCCAATTTTGTTTACTTTCACAAACAACAATTGAAGTGTACAAAATATTCTACTCCAAGACTATATTTCAAATAAAAAATGCTTACAAAAATAAAATCAGGACGAACATTTTTTACAGTTACACGTATATACCTAGTTATGCAAATATAAATATTAAGTAAAGTATCTTTTCTTAATGTATGTATATAATGCTTAACAATGAAGAAGATTAAGAAATTTAAATTACTTCTGTTTAAAGTAGAAGTGACTGAATATAATTCAATTAAGTACAAGTTATTAAGGATTATTTAGGAGTAGGATTTTAATATTCAATACCAAAAAAAAGAATACAATTCCGCCTAAATGATAATTTCAGATTATTTTTTTCTTGTTTTGTTCATGAGGGAGTTGTTTTCTTTATTTTTTATAAGAACTCCTAAACCATCTAAAATAAATAGAAGCATTCAAAATTGCAAACAAAATCTATACATAAAAACTAACAGTTAAAAAATCTGTTTTTCTGGATTTGAAAAACACAAATTAATTAATCAATTTTTTTTTAGCAAATCGCAACTCCCATTTTTTTTTCATGTCTACCAACCTAAACGTTGAGATTTTTGTCGCATCTCATACGAATAACTCTGTACAAGTGTACAGCCTTCAATCGGAATTATCTCTAAAAAACTAATTTCTTCGTACCGTTAGATACTTTCAGCAGATTGAAGAATTGACTTAAAATCAATTGCAAAGGGTGAGCATTAAGATAAAAACTTGAGACTTAGAGAACATTTTTTTAGGATTAGACACATATGAGCCTCTATAGGAGCATCACCATTACAAAATATGGACCACCCTCATACTACCTATTTACATACAATTGACTTCAATATATCATTTTATATTGCTTGTACATACTTTTGAGTTATCACATTTAAATAATTGTTTACTAAATAATAATAAAATGCATGTAAATTAATTGTTAAATTCCAAAAAAAATTCTATAATGTAAGTTACGCACATTAATATGCACAGTAATTACAACAAAATAAATATATTTTCTCCTTAGCCAAGCCATGCATATGGAATAGCTGAAGGCAAAATCATTTACATTCACCTCAGAATTTTAAACAATTTTTTAAATCTATAGGATGCCCCAACAATGGCACCGGATTTAAATTTGCCGCCATTTTGTTAATACAGGTTTTACGGTGATTGTGTTTACAGTTGTCACGTACAGACCACATTATTTAAGAATATGGAGAAGTATTCAAACCAACAACGTTTAATTATTGTAAAAACAAATTACGAAAATGGTGAAAGTTTTGCGAAAACAGTTCGCCAATTAGTTTTCGGTCTCAATAATGCGCCAAATTAATCGACAGTGAGGCATTTAGTTACAAAATTTGAGACCAAATGTATGCTGATAGAACAGACGACCATTGATATTCGTCATCCTTTTCAGGAACTTCCTTTCAGCATCTTGGTCAAGAATTAAACAATTCCAGAAGAACTATGCAACGAATTTTGGTAAAAGCTCTGCATTTGCACGCGTACAAGGTTCAATTGGTGAAAGAAATCAAACCAAAGGACCATGCGCAGCGCCATGAATTTGCTGATTGCTATATGGAACATCATCAAAAATGAATGCGGATTTCTCGAAGAAAAAATCATCTTTTCAGATGAGGCCCATTTCAACTCGACGGATACGTAAATAATCAAAACTGTCCGATTTGGGGTGCGGAAAATCCTCGTGTGATACTCAAAAAACCAATGCGACCGCGAGTAACTGCTTGTGTGCATTTTGGACTGGCGGAGTGTTCACGAAACAGAAGAAATAAACCTGAAACGTAAATTATAATCAAAATGCATACTGAATCTAATCGCAAGCTACCTCAAAATAAGTGTAGGTATTTCTATGTATATCATAAGCACTATGCGAATACATTCAATATGCAACAGCAAAATAAAGTTCATTAAACGACAAGAGTTCCGTACAGCCGAAACATAATTCCCAACTAAATAAAAACTCACCTTGAACTGCTACTGCAGGTTAAGAAACTAATGGTGCAGTAATGGCAATGTGTTTCGCGCATATGCAATTCGAACCTTAAATAAATGAATTATGTTCAAGGTTGTCGAATAAGCAATTCTGATTATTATCGTTTGTTAATTATTTATTGCTTACGTTAACTATTTTTAAGTATAAATATTCCCGATTTTGGGGCAATAAACTATTCAAACAAGAATCGCCAAACTGTTCGTTATTTATTCATTAGCTATCCCCCCACCAGTGGATAATATTTATTTCGAATAAAACCAAATTAAGGGTGAATTGGTACATGCACCAATTTCACCAACAACATTAATTAAGTCACGGTATTGTACCCTGGCAAACCTTCGTTGAGGCAAAAGAGTCTCAGCGTGGATAATATTTATTTCGAATAAAACCAAATTAAGGGTGAATTGGTACATGCACCAATTTCACCAACAACATTAATTAAGTCACGGTATTGTACCCTGGCAAACCTTCGTTGAGGCAAAAGAGTCTCAGCGTCAACACGGAGTAATTGGGCAATTGGGCAAAATGTTCACCATTTTTTAATGTGTTTTTACAATAATTAAACGTTGTTGGTTTAAATACTTCTCCATGTTCTTAAATCGCGTGGTCTGTACGTTGACAACTGTAAAAGAGTACTACTTGTCATGAATAAGTGCTTCTCGTCTAGCCGTTCGGATTCGGCATAAAATTGTATGTACCTTCCTGTCGACACACACACATAAGAATGGCATATCAGTGCTAGTTCTTGTGCATACAAAATTAACAACAACAATCAACACAGTGCAATAGCCCAAATAGAAACCGAAAAATGAAAAAAAGCAAAAACAAAAAAAAAATCATCATAACACAGAGCGGTAAATGCCTTCTTCTCCTTACCCATTATCTCTCACAGTCGTGTAAGCTTAATTGCTGTTGCATTGTGTAGGTATCCCCTCACCGTGCTCGCAGGGATTAAGCTGTCATGATATTAGATATATAGGTGTTTGTCTTTTCTTAGTAACCAGGGCCGGATCTGTAGCAGTCTGTCGCCAAGGCATAACACTGGCGATAGTTTGCTATAGTAAAGTTCAAATTGGGATTAAGATTAGACATTCATCTTAGTTAATTGTCTGATTTGGTTTTAGTTAGTTTTTGTTTTTTATTGAAATGGTGGGTGAATTTAGAGCCGACTTTAGCAACATTCGGGGGATTAGACAGAATTTCTGTGCTGTATACGTCTATACTGCGCAAAGCAGGCCAGCCGTTTTGGCACTTAGTGAAACTCGGGTAGGAGACAACTCCGATCATACGGAATTCAATCAGCCTGGTTATAATTTAGTGCCATTATTCTTTCCCCATCACGGTCACGCTGTTTATATAAGGAATGATGTTGCGTACCAACTTCAACCACAATATGGTTTGTGCTCAAACACAAATTTTAACTTCATGTGGTTCAAATTTACGGTCAATAAGCACATCATTCATTCCTGTTTTATTTATCGGAGCCCAAATCTGGACAGAAATTCAACTTTTAACGAATTTGATGCTCTGTCCGACTCCATCCTAAAAATTGTTGCCCATTATCCTCACACTGAAATCGTCATTGCGAGCGATTTCAATGTACACAATTCTAGTTGGCTTCGCTTTTCTGGCCAGACAACACCCGAAGGAAGGTATGTTGAGCTCTTTGCTGAGTTAAACCACCTGACTCAGCTTGTTAACGAGCCAACTCGAATCCCTGATGTTGCAGGTCAATCCGCCAACACACTAGACTTGTTTCTTACCTCTGACCCTAATAAATACACTATTAGTGTATTATCGCCTCTAGGCTCATCAGACCATTGTGTCATATCTGCTAATTTCTCGTGCCAACAAAACTCAGTTAAAGAGAAAATACCAACGAGAACCGTTTGGCAATACGAGAAAGCCAACTGGGACGGTCTCAACGGTTTCTTCAGTAACTTTAACTGGTCACTATGCTTCCTCGATAGATGCCAGTGCAGATATGATCACAAATTTAATTCTTTGTGGAATGAGAAATTTTATCCCGAATAGGGTAAAATCTATCAAACCCAAGAAAAACTCATGGTTTGATTCGAGTTGTAAAGTGGTTGTTAGGGTCAGAGAAGTAAGTTTCCGATGTTATAGAGCAAACTTTACTGAGGAAAACCGGAATAAGTTCAAACAAGCTAGAAAGACCTCTAATGTTCATATTCGACGAACCAAATTTTTGCATGACCAGAAATTAAGGCAAAAAATTCTACAATGTCCCACAGGTAGTAAAAATTTTTGGTCATTTGCAAAGAATATACGAAATGCTACTTCGTCGTCGGTTCCAACGCTCGTCTCCAACGATACACCTTTTGTCAGCTCGATAGATAAAGCTTGCAGCACAGTTTGCTGTTAATTCGACGCTGCCAGAAAGTGTTATGACTCCTCCTGTACTTGAGAGCGTAAATGATTTCATGGGACGAATCTTCTTTCGCACTCGTGCAGTTCCTAGAGTTCTTAAAGATCTCGACGTACACAAATCCGCTGGCCCGGATAGTATCCCTCCCATTGTTCTGAAGAGGTGTTCTTCAACGCTGGCAAAACCACTGCGTAAGCTTTTCCATCTGTCCTATTCTACTGGTCTCTTTCCGAGTGGATGGAAAACAGCATTTGTCCAGCCTGTCCCTTAAAAAGGCGTATCTTCCTCAGCCTCAAACTATCGACCAATTTCACTTATGTCCCTTCTTTCCAAGGTCATGGAAACGCTGATTAATTTCCAGCTCAAGAAATATCTCGAGGAACGAAAGCTTCTTAATGACCGGCAGTACGGCTTTCGTAGCAATAGGTCCACTGGTGATCTGATGGTATATCTCACCGAACAGTGGAACACATCTTTACATCGTTTTGGAGAAAGTAAGATTATTGCCCTTGATATTTCAAAAGCGTTTGATAGAGTTTGGCATCAAGCTCTCTTATCGAAAACGCGCGCATTTGGTTTCGATGAATCTCTTCTTCGTTGGATTAGAAATTACCTTTCGGACCGTTCAATACAAGTTGTATTGGACGGTTTCAAGTCTGAAATTCACAAAATAAATGCTGGTGTGCCCCAGGGCTCCGTTTTGTCTCCGACTCTCTTCCTTGTATTCATAAATGATCTTCTGTCTGAAACGTCTAATCCATGAAACTGTTTCGCTGATTACAGCACCCTCAGCTTCTCATATTCGTTTTCAGATTCACATCCATGTCCTTCGGATGTGGAACTTGAACGGCAGCGTATGATTAGCTCATTAAATTCCGATCTTGACAGCATTGTCCAAGGGGAATTAAAAACCGAGTGGAATTTAATGCTTCAAAAACCTAATGCTGTCTACTGTCGTCTAAGAGAAACCCACCCCCCATGCCACTATCCATGAGTGGCACTTGCATTGAGGAAACCGAAAAGCTTTCAGTCCTCGGTATGTGTATAACAGACCACCTTCTGTGGAATGACCACATATTCGACGTCGCCAAAAATGCTGCTAAGTGCTTAGGTTTTCTTCGGCGATGCTAGAAATTTGTTTCCCCTTCTGATCTGGCTTTAATCTATAAAGCCTTTATTCGTCCAAAACTCGAGTACAACTCTCATGTTTGGGCAGGTGCTCCAATAACCCATTTAATCCTATTGGATAGAATTCAAAGAAGTGCTATGAAAATGATAGGTGAAAGAAATATAACTGATACATTTGCTTCTCTAGAACACCGCCGCAATGTTTCTTGTATTTCATTATTTTATCGTTATTTTCATAAACAGTGCTCTAGCGAAATAGCGTTGCATTCCTCCCCTTAAACAATTCAACCGTAATACTCGCGCTGCTAGGAATGCCCATCAGTTTACCCTTGAGCCCAACTTCGGACATACTGTCAAGTTCAGGGATTCTTTCTTTTCCCGCACCACGCGAATGTGGAATGCTTTACCCGACTATCTTTCCCTCCCATTTTAATATTCAGAACTTCAAAACCAACGTGCATCGTTTCCTCCTCTTAAATCCTTCCCTATTTTCCTAAAGCTCGCACTGTGTTCAACATATTAAGGGCAGTCACAACCCATTTAGTGCGCGCACAAATAAAAAAAAAAAAAAAAAAAAAAAGCCGTTGCGCCACCCAATTTATATTTTATTTATTTTATTTATGCTCTTGTTGGGACATCCTATATTTGGTCGGTTGAAATATTCTGAAACATGAATTAATTTTTTTTATAACTTTAGCTGAACAACGAAGTACCAACCAATTTCTTGATCTAATATGAAATTATGAAAAAAAAATTTGATCTTGGAGCGGTTGTTAAAAAAAGTTATATAGAATTTTCAAAATATATATAAGAAGAAAATTTGGAACGTGAATTAAAAGTGATTATTTATATATATACCTACAAAAATTTTATTTCAAGAATTTTCATCGAAACGTTCTTGAAAAACCAATTTTTCAAAAAAAAAAAACGAAAAATTGAAAATCAGAAAATATAAAAATAGTCTTAAAAATTATAATAGTTTAATTCTGTTAAAGCTTTTTATGTGCAATTACATACATAAAAAAAATATTTTAATCGATTTATCTATAATGAGGAAATCAAAATATTAAAAATGGTAGGTACTGTTAATAACAATTGCAAAAAAAAAAATATTTGTAATACAAAAATTATTAAAAAGTAGAATATAGTAATTAAATAAAATAAACATAATTCAGTTAAAATAAACATATACATCCATTTAAAAAAAAAATATCTTGGAGTCGTTTTCAAGACAAATATTAATTATCTTAACGGTTTTTAAACATTTATACGGTTATTTTTGAATTAAGAAACATGACTTTTTCAAATATTTTTGAAGGTATTTTAAAAAAAAAAATTTTTTTTTCAGAATTTTGGTTCACAATAATGTTAAAATTTTATTGAAGCTTCACCATAAAAAAAAGGAAAAATATCAACAGAACCGTTTTCGAGAAAACGAAGTTTGCATATAATCCATTTACCCGCTCAGGCTGTAGGTACACCAGACAGAATTGTCAGACCCACTTCTTTCGCATTCTCTATCATCGTAATGTTATGGAAAAATAATGTATCGATCTCGATTATTTTTACGAATACATACCTTGCCATATAGTACATATACATCGACAATAAATGTTCAAAATTGCAAAAAGAATATTATTTGTTACTCAAACATTTTTTTTCGCCGACCGTATTTTGAATTGAAAAAAATTGATTTAAAAATTAAACGTGGTTAAATGGAAGAGTTCTTGGTCGTGGAATACCCTCCTTTTATTCAGTATTGCTCAAATTGCTGAAAACTCCAAAGTTAGTAAAACGGTTTTATTCACTACTTTAAATCTGAACTCTAGCGTTGTAACACAAAAGTTGACCAATCTCCTTGGGATATATTTGAGATTAGACAAACAAGACGTCTTGTTTAACTTTTGGTTTGCATCAGAATAACTTTTGCATTTGAGTATGAATATGTTTCTTCGTTCAATTTGTATATTCAAATATTTGGAATAAGAATTTTGTGTTTCCTTATTCAATAAAATATTCGGGACAGACCATTATTGTTATTTTTTTATTTATTCCGAATAATAAGAATAGAGTTTTCATTCCATGTGAGGCGCGGAATCAAAAGACTATTAAGATAAATTGAAAGCAACACAAAACGGGTTGGACAATCAGGAGAACCAACCCTTACGGTTTCTAAAACTTACTCGATCAGTTCCACCAGGCGATCGTTTGAATTCAAATATGTTGGGTGAATCGATTGCACCAAAATCGTTCGATGGATGTTAGATTTTGCAAAAATGTCACTTGTGCTTGCAGCCGCTTTGTTTCCGTTCCCGGCATATGAATAAATAGTATAGTGTAAAGTTAGCAATCGCTTTCGACACCCGTTTCAACACATTTCAAGATTTCAATTGAATGGTTTTAGTTATGGTCGCTTGAAAGGAGTTTTTTCAATGCTTTGTTTTTTCTTAGGTGAAAACTTGTGAATGGTTCTGAAATGCAGGATTGTTCTACATATCCAGAAGTTAAATAAACTTTATTGCGGGGTATTGCCAATATTCAAAAACACTAATGTTTGACAAAATTTTGTAAGTACATTCTTTAACTCATCGATATGAAGAATTTAAGTTGAATATATACAAATTTCTTTGGTTAAAATATTGTACATACCTTGATTTACGATATCCATATCAAATTTTTTCACAAAAATCACTTTTAAGATTAAAAAAAACACACAGAAAATACACTTTTTTTAAAAATCGCAAATAAACTCGTGCTTATTCAACAAGTGCAAGTTGCAACTGATGGTGTCGCGAACGGGGGTGACCAATTTATAGATCGACTTCACTTAAGAGTAGACTGGTTATATACCTGTTATGGGACACATGTTTAATCCTGGAAGTGAAAGTTGACAAAATTGATTTATAGCCACGTGACAGGTCAAAATACCACACTGTGCGTCGTCGCACCACCCAATTTATTTTTTTTTTTTTTTTTTAATATATTCGTTATAAACATTTTGAAAACAATTTAATACAAAAATTTACCCATGCATCTAATTACCATTATACATATTTATGTATTTTCATATTTATTCATTAAAAACCACGTTGAAAAAAAGAATGTTTTAAATACCTGATTATAATTCATAACTTCATTTTCCTGTCATTATTCTAAATAATAATTACTTGTCATTTATTTTTAAGTTTGTGTGTGTTTGTAAAAAACACATATTTAGATCTAATAATAAATTGTATGTAAAACTGCTGTGCAAATAAAATAATTGTTTTCCGGCTTTGAGGACATGAGTTAAAATGATGGGGAATGAAATGAAAAATATGAAATCAATTATTGATGAGAAGAAACATGAACAAAAATTACATTTTTTTATCGACGAAATTTAAATGATGACATAAACCTACCTAATTCTGTGAAATATTATCTCTATAAAATAGTTAATTATTTGAAAATGTTTTTTTTTTTTCATATCCACAATTTTAGTAGATTTTTAATGTAATTTTGTTTTGGGCTTGCTAACTCATATTCATTTTAGTTTAGTAATCACATGATATTGGCAGGTTTTCTATAAAGTCAGAGAAGTAATTCGATCTTCATAAAAAAAAATGTTACAAAACTGTTTTCATATGTCTAAGCGTAATCTTTTTTTAATATTTCTACTTGCGATAGTTAGTGATACCCACAGCACATATATATGTATAAAGGTAGTTATATCTTCCCATTTATATACAAACAAAAATTTAAAATCAATTATCATAACTCGATAATACAGAAAACTCACAATTATCTTCCCCAAAATCCACTTACTTGCCAGTCTGTACCTAGGCCTGTACCAACCCTAAGCAGCTGAAGCAATTTGCTTCAAAGACTGGAGACTTAATTTTCTAAGAGCAAGGAAGGGGTGCTAACCTAAAAGGCAAATTTATTTTCAACACTCTTAAGATAGAGTGTTTATCCTTGAGAAAAACTTAATTTTTTCCAAAAACGGTTCAAAGGATTTTGTTACTGTTGTAAACCTGGGTCTTAGACAAATGAGTAGAACTAGTAGCGTATATGTGTGCTAGTGTATCTGAACACGAGAGAGTCGACTAGCAGGGCAAATCGTATAATATTTTTGCCTGCGAGTAGCCTGCCAATTATTCTGCTAGTGTAGTGTATTCTTCTCATTTATTTGTTTTGTTTCTATAGTTTCCATAATTTGTATATTTTTCTGTATGAAATATTTTTAAAAAATCATACTAGTTGACAAAACGCGCAGAGACCCAGTAGGAAATTTCAGGAATCACCAGCTTTTTCATCAATGAGTGGAAGCTACAACCCATGAATTTGGTATGAAAACATCGATGAATTTAACATGGGGCTATCATAACCCATGAATATTTATCAGTGATATCACTAGATACACGTAATTAGAAGTTTCTTGTTCACTAGATTGTTCCCCTAAGCGCAAAAATGTCGTGCATGTATAATTCGAATATCAGATAGGCTGATCTAAACATTTATTTTCAAAAAAAAAAAAAACAGCATGCGTCAAAGACTCAAATTTTGGTCGACGTTTCCCGAATATTATAGAAATCACAGCATGAAGATACTGTGAATTTTATTATTCTAAATTCGAACACTCCTACTAAACCACTCTCACTCCAACTAAGCCAATTGAATCATGACACTCTGCATTACTGTTCATCGTGGAAATCATCGTATTTCTGTAGCCAGGTAGAGGAAGGGTAACGTTTATGATCGAAACCAAAAACCAAGCACCGCAATCCAAAAAAGGTCACACACATGACAATGTACATTACTTTCCATCGTTGAAATCCTTGTACTTTCGGCACGTGTATAGAGAAAGGCAATGCTTTTGATTTTTGTTTTTTTCTTTCTCAGGAAGAAGAATGCACAATTGCACAACGCAGATAACTCAACTTTCTTCACGAACTCATGAACCTATGCATTTACTCTTTATCGGTAGAATCATCGTATGATTTTTTTTTTCGTGAATGGTACACTGAGATGGAAGCATTGATTTGAGTTGAATTGAAGTGAGGAAAAAGGCAATACCCATATTTAATGAAATCATAGCACGGTGCTCCTTCATGAAAGTAGGTACTAGATGACTTCATTGGTGTTTTCACCTGTATTTTTCATTGAGGAGCATATTTCCTACTGGGGAGCTACTAGTCACACATACATCCATAAAACTAACACTATGATACAAATGCTATTAGTTCTACTCGCTTGTCTAAGCCCCAGGTTTTTTAAAAATTGAATACCTACGTACATATTGAAAATAAAAGGGTACATTTGCTTTATTCTTGACGCGTAGTGGTTTTTTAAGATTGTCTGGGTTCTACAAGATTTTAAAAATCCTAGAACCAAAAATTATGGTAGAAATCCAAAATAAGGAAATTCTACAATTTATTTCAGCGACACTGCTAAAAGTCTGAAATTCGTTGTTTTCGTAATTTGTTCCCGAATATTTCCAACAGGTTTTTATGGGACATAAAACATTGGGTGACTTGCTTCACCAGTTGCAAGAATATTAACTTCCATTGGGTCGTCTGTCCCATTCACACACCTCCGTTGCTCCGCTTATGGTTTATTCAGTCACCAGACATGCAACAAAGTCAAAAGTACCTTAGGTAGCCCGCTAGCGAAATTTACGAAAATTTAATTGAATTAAAAGAAACACATTTTGGACTTCTATAACAATGTTGCTGAAAAGTTCTAAGTTTTACCAGTAAATTCTAGAATGTCCTAATTTTGGGGTTTGAGCTTCAATTTAGTTTTTGTTCTAATTAATATTCGTCCATGAAATAATATATAATGTATTTTTTTTAATCACATAATGTTTTTAGAGAGCTATTGAATATATTTTTTATACCATGTGGGTTTTTCGTTCAAAACGTAGGTTCTCACATACCTATAAGGACTTAGCTGTCATCTTCATCCAAAATTTTATTTGTGTACGTAATTATTGTTTTCTCTAAAGATACTTAAGACATATTTTGGATTCGTAAAAAAAAAAATTGGAGTTATTAATCAAGCCATACATTACGATAATGTCTAGGGAACACGAAAAATGCGGGTTTCTCAGTTCTTTCTGTCTGTCGGTACTATGACCTGAACAGATTTTCACCAAACTGTAAACTTAAAGGATTCCTTCCTTTAAGGGAAATTACAATCGTTATAAAATTTATGGGCACTAGGAAGACCATATATCCCATATATTTTTGCCCATTCTCCTTTTGTTTTTAAAAATATTCAATCAACTATATTTATACGATTATATTTTAACGAATTTTGTTGGATCAATAAAAAAACCTAGAGTCGACAAGAAAAATTTTTTTGTGGTGTTTGAAGACTTAATTAGTGCTTCAAAAATATGTAATCGTTACATTGAAAAACCATGGGGTATGAAAATACAAACAAAGAAGTGCATTTTCTAACCAAGGCAAACTGAAAAATAGTTCTCCTTCTAAAATGACTATGAATACCCCCCAATAAATAATACAAATAAAATAATAACAAAATAAAAATAATAGTCGTATCTGATGATCGTTATGTTCTTCAAAATGGAAAAACACTTTCCCTGCACGTCACAATTCATTAGTGTTACATCAATGAGACGGTACCACCAATTCTCCATTAAAGTAATTTATATTAATAATAAAAAGTATTATTTGTACCTATTTTTAAAACAATATGATTAGAACGTACTATTGAAACTATTGGACTTACATCGTCAACTTTTAGTAACGTTAAAGTTAACAGCTATGCGCACAATTTCATGCAATTCAGCCTTGCACTATATTTTTTCACCAAACGTGTTCAGTTCTCTTTCGACATTTCAGCTTGTTTTTATCAATTGTGTCGCTTAGAATCAAATCTCGACCTTTTTGAAAATATGTATAGAGTGTGATATACCAAAGAGTTTCAAAGAGAGCTACAAGATTGCATCCTTCGATCTATTTAAAAGTTATAAGCACTTGAATTCTGAGTTTAGAATCAAAACAACCCTATCTACTTTTTTTTTAATAATCAAAAGGGTCCTATTTTTCACTATAAATGATTTTGTTTTCACAACGGACCTACATATTCTGCAAATGACAACAAATATTATATACTTTGTTTCCAAAAAGGGTCTAATTTGTTCGCTCTTACAGAAGAAAGAATTTGTAAAGTTATGAACTCAGTTCACTGTCAGGGGTCCAGTCGAAAAGTTCTTTTCGTGAGGTAAATATAAATTTTTCATAAAAGCTACAAATAATGAACAAAATGTTTAATGCAAAGACAATTATTCCTTAAAAACAAATCCCAGAAGATTGGGACGTAAAAACCGCCCGGGACTAAGGCGTAGCAAAAAAATTAAAATTTAACTTACTCCAGAGAGTTTTTGGGGCTTAACTGTAGGGACTGTCAAAGTCCGAAGTTCTGGCTTAAGCTTGAAGAGATAGTTGCAAAACAGGGTCGGGGCTGAACAATTAACATGTCAAATGCAAAAACAATTTACCCTAAAAACATAGCTTAGAATTGGCGAAAAACGACACACCGACGCCATGTGTCAATTTTAGTGAAATTTTTTAATACAACAGGAATTGTTTCTTACAGCCAGCCAGGGCTTAGACAATCTTGGGGCTATATTTCCAAGGTCAAAGTCAATTATACATACATAACATTTTTAGACTAGCGATTACATATACAAGAAATCTACTCAAGGAGCCAAATTGAAAAAGCGTGAGTTTTCTTTGTGCACTCAGAAAATCATGCGGGAGGAAATAAACTTGCAATCTTTCTAGACTCTAGAGTGACGTGCAAATTTATCGACACATTTTTTGACCAGAAATATATAATGTGTATGCAGCGTATACACGAAAATACATTCACGCTAGCAGAATTAGGCCGCATGCTTTTTCTTAAAGCAGCTTTGCCTTATGTCAGACTGAAAATTTTGAAGTTTTGACATTTTATTTTTCAATGAGCAAAATATTGTTTTCTGTGCTTTTCAGCGAAAGTTCGAACAAAACAAGTACCTACTATACTAGTTGATTTGGCTTGCTGAAGAAAATGAGGTCTCCAGAGGGCTCATGCAGTCAAAACACACATATATGAGCTTTTGCCAGTGAGACCTCTTAGATATCATTTTCATTTTTTTTCTCAAACTGGGTCTCTAAGCCACCCCCCACAGCCAAGTCCTAGAACCGCTACTGTGTGTTTCGAGCAGATATGACAGTGGGCTCTTCAGTCAGTTTGTCATACCCTACTTCGACACACATTTTATACTGGGAATTTAATTATTCTAGGGGAATTTGTTTAAATTCATGCACCCAGAAAATAATTACCCGGGTGGTCAGGTTTTTTGTCATATCTGAGCGAAACACATTAATTTCTGGAGACATTGAGTTGAAGTCACTTGTCCTTTTTAATTGAATTATATTCACTCACTCCACTTAAAAGATAAGTTATTTTAATATTTTAATGTTAAAATTTCTTCATCCTCTTATTAAGCAGTTAAAAAGAATCAAAAGAAATAATAGAAAATAAAGTTCATAAAATTGAAAATGTTCCACATACGCCGTAGTGACCCATCACATGCCAACTTGGCGATTAACTTTCATATTGAATTTAAAAACAGTTGCGTTCGTATTTTTGGTATTTGTAGAATCAAAATATGATGCCATTTGGTTTTAGAAAGCATGTACTTGCGAAAGCAAACTGGTATAAATTGGCATGTCAGTCACATCCTATTTTTAAAATGTTTGTGCATAAACAATTAAACCACAGCCATAACACACATATACAATTACATACTATCTCTGTGAATACCTGTTAAGTAATATTAATAATTAAATATAATCTGTAACCAAGTATACATAATCAAAGCATTACATAATAACTGTAAGTACATTGCAATACTTGTTCGTGGCGGCCAATTTTAATAGTTTTTCAATGATGCTATGCCTTCTTTTTCCGCATTTCATATTTAAGTAAACGACAGTATTAACAGTTTCACATACCGTTAAGACTTACAACAACGCAACATTATCTCCGCACTAACCCATTAAGAAAAACAATAAAACATCCTGCAAAACAGAGAATAAAATAATAAAATAGAGAAGAAAAAAAAACTACACATTCATTCATTCACACACATGACATACGTCTGCAGATGGTGTTCATAAAACTTATCGCCTCACAATCATTATTTGGCAATAAACCGCATGCGGTAATCGCAAATCATCATCTTCATCATAGCTACACCATTACCACCATCGCCACCATATCTTCCGCCACCGCGCACCGTGCGTCCGTCGTTGTCATCCTTATACTGTTGTATGTTGTTTTTTTTTTGCTAAAATACAAACAGAAAATTTACATGGTGTTGAGGTTCCCATAACCAGTTTCACGCTTGAAATAGAGATTGTGGGGCCAAAAGACTACGAGACGAATGCCACATTCAGCCGGGTCAACGATTTCTGGCAAACTGCCGGCCGACTTAATTTTGTCCGGTTTATTTGCTCTCATCCTATCATCAGGCTGTAGTCAAGGATTGATGTTATTTCATTTATGATATTTGACAAAAAAAAGTCAACAAAATTAAAACTGAAAGGTTCGTTTTGCAGAAACTCCAGAGAGAGCTAAGGCGTCAAAGCTGAGAACTCATAAGTAAAGAGAGTACTAAAAATCAACTGCGCATGATAATTTTTCACTGTACAAGTATAGTATTTTATGTCTGCAAAAGGACTTCTTTTAAGAGCTGCATGCAGGTCTATTCGTCTATAGCAAATAACAATATTACAGCCAGGCCAGGACATACAGGAATATCCTCGTGATCCATGTATAATCAGTGCGTGCCTTAAGTAAATTAGTTTAGTTTGGTCTTAACTTTTGTCGATTGTGGTCGCGTTAGTCTCTGCTTCATAAATGCGGTCCTTCAAATCGAAACTAAGAAATTATACACTTTTCAAACTGAACTGAAAAAGATAAGGATATACTTAGGTACCTACTAACACTTCAAACTGTTGTCAACGAATTTAGTTTGTGTGATACAAAGCCTAAAAACTAGGTCGCGTGGATGATAGGTATTTTCTATCCATCAATAAACATTCGAAATATTGTGCGAAGAAGACGTGTTATTTTTGTGTTTATTTGCTGGAAATAAAAAAATAATAACAAAAATATATCATGTAAGAATACACGATACATTTTGTTTATTACTTAATCGCAGTTATTGTCTTTTGCATGCACGAAATAAATAGCTCTGCCACAGCAAGGATAACACCAATAATATCGTTGGTTTTCCCTACTATGCCGCACTGCGAATAACACAATTTTATTTTTTTATTTTTTTTTTTTACAAAAAAAAAGAGAACCTTCATTCATCGCGTGACACTTGTAATTTAGTGTTTGCAAAAGTTAGTAAAAAAAAAAACAAACCAGTAATGTGAACTCTCCTTCCTTTTATATTTGAATGATAGAGAGTGACAAGGATTTGACGGGTAATAAATATCGAAAACCCAAATGATAACCTGCAAAAGGCTAGGACTAGTAGAATAAAAACATCTATAACAACAACAATAAATGCATCGGGAGGACACGAAATAAAAGGGATATACCGACTCGTTAAGCTTATCAACGAACGGGTAGGAGTCTCCCTCTACGCTTTGCCAAAATTAATGGACAACATCTGTTAACAGTGTCATTATGGTCAATTTCCATTGTTGGTTTTTGACCTTAAGTTCATAAAAAAAAATATAACCCCCAAAAGGTGTAATCAGTGAAGTGTGCTGCCAAGGATATACTTACCAACTTAGATACACAAGAATTTCTTTATTCTTACCTAGTCTAAATTTTTATTGTTTGACCCCGACAATAAAGCGACACTATAACGAAGAACAACGAAAAAAAGGATATCTCGTTTTTGTATGAAATTAAGTTGACGTTTTGTACAACCAGTTACCTTCCTATCTCTTATCCTCTTGTATTGCTGTTTTGTGTCGAGTTCAAATTTACTACTTGAAATCGAGAAAGCACAAAAGAAGTGCGGAAAAAAGTATCTTGTATCTTTTGTGGCGCCCGCTCTTTTGATCTCTATTGTCATTGGGTTTTAGTGAGCAGGATAAAAAAAATATGACGACAATGATGTTGGTGAAGTCAGTGTTATAAAAGATAAACAAGTGTAAATTCTTCCTTTTTATTTTTATTTTTAATTTTATTTCCTTAGTCATTGAATGATTTGAGTATTTTTTGTTTGTAATCCTAAAAGAACTCGAGTCCCTACAAAAAAAAAAAAAATATATAAACAGAAAGATACATACAAGCCAACACCTACCTATATAAATATAAACCGCAAATAAAAGTCACTTCTTTTTTATTGCCTAGGAAAACCGCGCGCGAAGTGTGTATTCTATTGTTTCTTGTGGGAGAGAGAGAGGTGTCTTATAATAATCATCATTGAAAGGATATAATTTATAATAGCAAGGAGCATTATTCTCGAGAGGGAGAATAATTTATATCGACAATATGAGCAAATATTTGGTTCCGCGTGTGCACGTGTTTTTTTGAAAATAGAATAATGAATGATATGCGGTTAAGCGAGTGAGACGTGGTATAAGGTCGTGGTAAAGGAGGTGATTTTTTTTGTATTTGCTATTTTTGCTTGTCTTTTTGAATCGAGAGAAAGAAAAATGACACGAATAAAAATGAAACGCAAGGATGTACTTCACTTGATGGGTGTCATCAATATTGTTGGATTGATACATTATGGATATTGTGAGCCGAACAATTCAGACGAACAGGATATGTCCCACTTTGGTAAGTTTTTTTGTTTTTATTTTTTGATTATAAAAACAGTTTAATATGAAAACAAAATATTTGAGGTTATAGAGTAAGATTTATCGAGTATAAGTTTTTGAAACACAAGATGTATACACATATATGTATGTTTATGTATTTAATTACGTTCTTACCTTAGTTTTTATTTTGCTCACAACAACTGATAATAATAAGTAATAGGTTCATAAGTTCATAAGTTCTCCTTATAAATCCTCATTGCAAAGGACTTTAAGTTGAAACGATTTATACCTGTCTAGCTGGACTCGCATCCACATTAACATATTAGTATAATTTTTGTTTTGTTTTTGGAAAGTTTTTGGAATGTTTCTGATTGTCAAAATCGAACCTAGACTTCCTAGATTAACTGATTGAAGATAAAGTGAAATTAAAAAAAAAATTAAACTAAATAGTTAACCTTGAGAACATTTTGTGACTGTACTCACATTAGACTGATTCCTCCGAGATTTTGTTGACTTATTTTCTTCAGGCAGAAATAATGAACAAAATCTACTAATCTGAAGTTCAGCAGTTGTTAAAACAAAAATAAACAAAAAACTTGTTCCATTTACTTAATGAAGGATTATTTTTAATAATTAGTAATTGTTAAATAAATTTAGTACCAAATGAAAACAAAATTGGGTTCAATACACTTAAACAAGAAATTCTCTATTTTCAACAACAAAATACAAAATCCTGCTGCACTTGTCCCAATAACTTATTTCTAATCATTAAGTTAGTGGGAGTAAGTTACAGTACAGAGTGTTTCGAAAAAAAATCCAATGTGAACCCTGTCTATATCAGCAAGGAGAAAAAAATACGTAAACAAAACCACCTTTAGTTCAAAAGAAAAGGCACGACTGGATCCCATGAACTTGCTGTTGAATTAAAAAGTAGATATTTAAAAAAAAAAATTGGAACCGTTTTAAAGAAAATTTTCATATTTGAATTTGGAATGACAATTAAAAAGTTATAAATGATTAATAAAATTTCTTCAACTGTTTTTTCGAAAAATTCGATTTAAAAAAGAGTATAAGGGTATCTTTATAAAAATCTTTTAAGAAAATTTTGATATACAATAATGTTTTTACTTATTAGGAGCTTCTGTGTAGCCGTAGCGTAATGGTAAGTGCGTTATACTGTGACGCTGGAGGTCTGGGTTTACTTCCCAGCCTCGTTCACCTAAAAAATAAAAGTTTTTTTTCAGGGCTACTGCCACTTGCGAGGAATTGACAAATCCTCCAAGAGTATCACTTGTCATGAATAAGTGCTTCTCGTCTAGTCGTTCGGATTCGGCATATAATTGTAGGTTCCTTTCATATCTGTCGACAAGAGCACACAGGAATGGTTCCGAGTTGTTGGTCACTAGACCCTGGTTCTTCTCGAGCCGTTGCACCACAATAATGAAAATCAGGAAGTATGAAAAGTGGTTCTGTGAGAAGGACCTTCTCTGTGAATAAGAACCCAAAAAAAAGAGTTTTGTGTTTAAAGATTTCACAAATTAGAAAAGACAGGTTAATAAATATTTTTATAACATAACAAAGAAGAAAAAGAGTGTGCTTTCGAATAATTATTGAGTTTTTCTTGAGTTTCTTACGCATTTTCAAATAAAAACCTTAAATTTGGGCAAGAAGTTTCTATTTTGTAGGGTGAAAGGAGAAAAGTCCAGTATTTTTGAAAATTTCTCGAAAAGCATCAGGTTTTTTAAGAACTGTCTTTGGAAAATAGGTAGCTAATAAAATTCCGCACAAAAGGATCAACCACTTTTTCGCCGGAGTAAGAGATTTTGAAAAAACAGGGACACAATGTGGCCTTACTTTAATGTGATATTTTCCACACCGTTGCATTTGCGCTCATTTGTCTCAAAATCCATTAGTCTAACAAAAAAATTATAGTTATCTATTCTTTGTAGAAATAAGCTACAATTTTTCCAAAGATATTTCTTAAAAAAACTTGATGGTTTTCGAGAAATCTTTAAAAATACTGGACTTTTCCCCTTTCACCCTACAAAATCGAAAGTCTTTCCTTAAATTTAAGGTTTTTATTTTAAAATGCGTAAGACATCAAAATGAAGCTCTCTACAAAAATTCAGCTTTGTCGGAGTGTTATTTGAAAAGATAAGATAATTTTATCGATATACTTGATCAAAAATGTTTTATTTTTGTTATATTTTTAACCTGTTTTATTGGATTCAAACGGTTATAACTTTCTATCTGAGCACCGCTTCAGCAAGCTATACCTTTTTAAAAACTACAAAAAAACGGAATATTTTTAGATGATAAAATCTGTATTGTGTCATACCAATTTTATTCATGGAGCTCTTAAGAAGATTGAGGTCAAAAATTAAGTTTGGTCAAAGTTCAAGTTTATCTTTTAGTTTGTAGGCAAATGGTGATTTAAATGAACATTTTTTTAATCAGTAAAATACGTCAAACTATTCAAAGTTTAAGTGTAAAAATTGTAAAAACCAAAAGTCAATTATGGACAGAGTGAGCAAAAATTGGTTCAAAGTAGAGTTTTTTTTAAATTTCGAAAAATAGCCCTTACTCGAAAACCGTTATGATTCGGTATGAAGAAGTTACCAAATTCTGATAGCTCATGACCTGGCCTTTCACCAGTTTCAGTTTGGAGCATCCTTTAAGGGACACCCTGTAGATGTATATTAGGGTGTCTTATTATTTATTCTGATTTGAAAATGTCTGAATTTTGATAGTAATGCGTGCTTAGAAGCTTGCAAATAAATAAATAAAATATTATTCAAGTTTCAGGTAAATATTGATTGTTATTTTTAACTGGGTATGTACATTCATTGTTTAGTTAATTTTTTTTGTATACTCCACATACTTCTAAGGAAATCTATAAGGCTTGAAAATGTTGTATCATCTCTTACAATTAAGCTTACATTTTTAGTAAAATGCTTTAAAAACAAAGTGCATTGCATCAAAATCAAATATTTTAGTTTAGTAAAATGCTATTAAAACAACATGCAACTTTCAGAATATTTTTTAACGAAGGGCACCCTTATGTTTGAAAGAAATAATTATATATTATCAATACCTGTTTTATTTGACAACAACAAACGAAAGCAAAGAAAATAATATGCACAAAAAAATTAAAAATTAAAATAGAAAAAAGTACGCATACGCCACAGTGTACATTGCAATTTGTGTTCTAACTTTGACATGGCAACCATCAGTCCAAAGAGACCATACAAATATTTTTTTTAAATCAAGTGATGATTGCAAAATGTTCCATTTAAATAGATATATGTATTTATATAACCTAACTACCTTGTTATATAATCTATTATATACGAAGCTAAAAAAACATAGCTAACTACATACTAAAAAAAAACTACACGAACAAAAAACTCAATGGTCCATGAAATATAAACTACAACCCTTAATTTTGCAAAATGAAGAATGTGTTGTGTCTGGTTTTTACATGCAATTACTCCTATGTGTGAAGTTGAGCGTCATCATAACAAACTTCACTTTTATAATCGTAATATTAAAATTCATTCGAATTTATTTTTTGCAACGAAAACAAAAATATTGGTAAACAGTACACCTTATACAGGAAGTAAAAATATAAAAACAAAAAATCGAACATTGCGTATAGATTTTTGTACAAAGGGGGTTGTTGGGCGGATGTGCCTAGCGAAGTGAGTGGGTAAATGTTAATTCTAAATAATATTTATAAGCAATATTGGGTAGTGAATCTCTTCTGAACATGAATGAATGAAATAAAATTATGAAGTACATATTATATACATATACCTGTACAATACAGTCGTCTTAAATGGACAAATATACATAATTATTATTTGTTAAATTTATATTAAATTTATTTATTTTAAAAATTATATCCGACCACTAAATCATTCAATGTGGGTGTAGGTACAATTGTAACTATGTACAACATTTGTAGGTATATTGGGTTCCAAGTTTAAAATTTGTTATTTAATTAGTTTATGAAAAAAACTCGATTAAACAGAAAATTAAAATTTCGTACGTATAATAATAATTATTGCTTCCTTAGTTTTAAATTATCATATTGTGTTGCATTATAATAACTTTAATTTGTAGTGCGCAGCGAAACATTTATTGAATGAATGATTAATTGAAAAAAAATGAGCTCTGAATAGGATACTTGTGTTTGTTAAAGGTGAAAATATCCAAAATATTTTGGTAAAACTACGACTTGATTCATTAATTTTGAATGAAAACGGTTTAAATATTTTTTTTTATAGATTAACTTGGAAATAGCTTATTAAAACAGATATAATGTGCGTCACTGTAAAATTCGGAATGAGGAAATTCTAGAATTATAAGAATTTCTTAGTGAAATGAGTAAAATTCAAAAATGTTTTGTTTTCGTTGAAATTAATCCGAGATAAATAAAATTTGTACAGATATAAGGATGACATGTAAAATAGTAGATGTGTTTTTGTGTTTGATATATTATGGTACACTTAACATCTATTTGCCATCGACCAAAAGTGCCAGCAATCACTTTGTGGAAACTGTCAGATACCAAAGTACAAAGCGAAAATAAAATGCGGTCACTTATTTTTAATGGTAAGATTTTAATATTTTAAGAGTAATTCATAAAATGTAAAAAATACGATAGAATTTAATTTCAAACGCTTGAATTAACTTTATTCTCAATAAATACATAACTACAGTTTGGATGTTTTATAACTAAAAGCATTTCAACGATTGCTTTTTATAGAAACATATTAAAATAGTCAATTTCACAAAATGAAATTTTTTGTGTTTGAATTGAACTTGAATTGTGGACAGAATTCTGAAAACCCAGAATCCGTAAAAAACCCAAAATTCAAAACTCGAAATATAAATTTTCGTGATTTCGATTTTGGATTTTTTTTAAACGTAGGGCTAAAAATATTATTGCTATTTCAATGGTTGCGGTCCCATTGCTTGGAAGTGAATTCTAAAATGGTTTGCAGTTAATTATGTGATTGGTAGGTTTGATAATGAAAACACATTTTAACTATCAATTTAAAACTGACCACTCATAGTTTTTTTTTTTGTTTGAAGAAAAGTAAAAAAGGAACCTTTAATATCTGCAAATTCCAAATAATTTGCTAAAGGCTTAGTCGATTACGATTACCGATAATAAGGTTTACCCCGCACCCAAAACAGTGTACAATGTACAAGTGTGGCACCATCGGCTCAAAGTCCTAGCAAAGCGTTCTCATATATAATTGGTGTGTATTCACTAAAGGACCATATAATTGGTGTGTGTATTCACTAAAAAATTCACATGATAGCGACCAACGACCGAACAAATGGGAATTGAAAAATTAATAAATCTTAATATTTCACAAAATCTAGTCACAATGGTTGAATTCGATTTAACATTAATTTTAAAATTATAAAATCTGAATTTTTATTTGCTTAAATATGAGAAATTTCAGAAAATAAATTGGTTGTAACGAATTGCAGCTATTTACGACGAACAAATTGTTTTCTTAATTAAAAAACAATTGAGCAAAAAATTTAGCAATTAAAATGGAATTTTTAGTACCTATCTTAAAATAATCCTCGATTATATTTCTTCCATTTTGTCTAGATTTTGTAAAGAATTTAGGTTTATTAATGTTTTAAATCCCATTTGTTCATTCATTCGTCGGTCGTTGGTCACTCTCATGTGTACAATCTTTGAATGCTCTTTTAGCTGAAGAGCGAATCCGTGGTGAAGAGATGCATCGAAAATAATTTATACAAAAAACTTAAAGAAAATAAATTCATTATGTTTTTCAATTTAAATTACGTGATTTTGGCCTTTATGGATTCTTCCCAACTACCCCAAACTTAATATTGTTAAGAGCTCTAAGCACAGACATGAAATGAAAGAAAAAAAATAGACTTTACACTTTTAATTTAATCGTCAATATAAAACAAAAGATAACATATTATGAGTTAAAAAAGCTTCTTGCCGGCCTGGATAGATTATCAAAACGAGAAATAAATATTAATGATTATTATTTGAGGATTTATTTCATTCTCTAAATTTGGGTGTTAGTTTGAGTTTTGAGAATAAAATTTCGTTCTTATTTTAAGAGTGCTTCTTAACTTATATTGATTGTTACTTACTTACGTAGGTCCTCGGACTTGTAATTTCTGTGAGGTTCCCCGCTTGTCGGACATAAGGCCTCCACTTTTCCTTTGTACCATCGTGTACTGTTTCTAGAGATGTATATCAGATCTCACCTCACTCTACCAGTTCACCGGTTGTGCTGATTCCTCTTCAACCGTTCTTCGCATAGTATTTCTAGATGAAACCACGCACAGTGTTCTCGTTACTTTTCCGAAGCGTATGCCCAAAATCCGCAGCAAGTTTATGTCATCGTACGATAGAGTCAATGGGTTCCTGACATTTTTTCGCATGAAGAAGTTCATCAATTTAGATACGTTTGGGCCGGACAAAAATCAAGAGATGTTTTCACGAATAACAGCAGCTTTCTTGTCACAGTGGTAATAAAAATTTTAACTATATGCCTGTAAGACCTCAGGTCTTTTAAATGCAATGCACGGCACTAGTTAGAAGGAATAGAAGGAAAGGAAAGATTTTTGTTGGCACAGTGGATTGAGAATAAGATGTTTATTATCTCATGAAGTTCCACGGGTGGCATCCAGTTGAAACTGGGGAATATAGAAAAGAATGCTACCTAGACTGAGGCTTGAAGCCACACGTCCAGGTTAGCAGTCAAACACTATATCCACTGTTCCATTGCCACCAGCAAAGTAGCAGGGATTCAACATTGGAGCGGAACAGTCGTATATTTTTGACAATGATTATAGCCAGTTCGGTTCCGCCACCATTAGAGCCATAACCACAAAGATATTGAAAATTCCTTACCATTGTCCAGAAATATCTACTTGGATAGATGAGGATGTTCCGAAACGTATCTTGTTTGTTTTTGTCATATTGATCTTCAGCCCAACGATTTCAGCTTCTTTCTCCAACCTTATAGATAACATTTGATGATCCTATGAAAGAATAAGCATAACTGTCGAACGCGGAGCTTAGGTGTGAATGCAGTGTCAACTGAATTCCTTCAATTCCAGTCGACAAAGCTGGGTGTAGTAGTAGTATGTAAAACGTTAATCACCAACAGGAACAGTTTTGGTGATATAATACGACCTTGCCTAACCTCAGTTTGGGGTTTAAAACTTTTCTGACAACCTTTCTCTATGCATAACGGGACATTTGGATCTATCATTATGTATCCCTGATAAAATCAATCAATTTGTCTGGGATGCCCCTTAAAATGTCTTAGCGGCCATAATATTTTTCATATATTATGACGTTTTTTGAATATTGAAAGGGGTTTAAACAGCGAAGAATTGCCCCAGTAAATCGATGACGTTTGGCTTGGCGACACATATGGGTCCAAAACTTTTTGCTGAATTAGTGATAGTTTAGCTTTTTTTTTAAATATAAACTACGCGCACTCAAGGGGGTTTTGATACCCTTAAAATGTAAAATTAAACACAGTATGCGCGTTACGAAGAGAGGGAAGGATTTTATCCTTTTGGTTACGCATGTGGTACAATTCCATATTAATTTTCTTTGTCTTGTACCATTTGCGTCCCGAAAAGATTAAGAGCAGATACTGATACATTAAAGGAGAATGGGCATTTTTGGGTGTGAGCGGCCACGAATGAAATTAGTGTCAAATGAAAGGTTTGCTACAAGGGAATAACTTTCAGTGTGGGCGTTTCGTTGCAGTGCGTTTAGGAAAAGAGATATGAAGACATTTCCAAATGCACTTTTCAAATGCATTTTTGAGAAAGATGATGTTTTTAAAAACTATCTGATAGGTTATCCTTATTTCAAAATGTATAGTGACACAATATGTACCTGGTCAATACAGCCTGCGTTTATTTTACTAAGTCCCTTACACGAGTTCCGAAGGTAACAGTATAAAGAGCATATTATTAACCGCTACTTTTAGTCCAAACATTAACAAAACCGATGGCGGAGTTCGACAAGCTTATTCAGGATGTTTCGGTGATAAAATGCACTTTTCCTTATATTGGTTTGATGATGCGAGTAAGAATGGTTCGCAATGGCTCCTGTACCTAAGAAACTTGTGATTTTTTTGAATTTTCCAAAAAACACATGTGTTCCGTACTAATATGAATATGCAAAGAGCATTTTTCTGAAGCATCGCTGTAGTAATCCATATCCCAGTTTTGACGATTTTATAAATCCATCAGAAGATGATCTTATTCTATTTGCTTTGGGTGCGTACCAAGTGTAGATATTTCGCAGTTATTATGCTGAGCACCTATTACAGGACTTGGATAAGGTTAAAGAGTGTACCGAGAATAACAAGTAAGTGGTCTTACGCAATTATATCGAAGAGCAAGACATTTGTTTGGCAAACAGACGGATGCTGCGCGCATATTATATATATACGTAGTTTGGTATTAATCCTTTGCAAGAAACTAAACCGATGATATGGTAATCGAATATCATCGGTTTAGTTTGTTGCAGTGGATTATAAGACATGAGTAGGCGTATAGCGACATGTTTTTAATATAGATTATTATACAAAGTATGTCAATGGGAGGTACTAATATTTAATGATGAATGTGCTTTGTTTATAATAAATATCTTTGAGACTTGTCTATAATAAATTGTAACATCATTTTTATATTATTTTTCTATTCATATTAGCCACAATACTAAGACTGTATTAAAGTCTTGAACACACGAATGCATTTAATCCTAGTTTGAAGTACACCACAACGAAAAACCTTCTACACTACACTTGTTGGACCGAACCACATCCAAAATAAATAAAACCATTCTTGGCCGCTCGCACCCAATTTCCATACAAATTTGTACTGAACCTTTGAATACCAAATGGAAGGGAAAAATAGAGGCAGGTAAAGCATTCAACATTCGAGGAGTGCAGTACATCCGAAATAAGACTCGAGGGTAAAATGATCTGCTTCCTAGAAGTACGAGTATTACGGTTGAATTGTGTTAGGAAAGGAATGCAACTAGTTATTTCACGAGAACCCTTTTTATAAAAATAACGTTAAAGTAAAGAAACTGAAACTCAGAAACTGACACGAAAGATCGCTCGAATAAACTGTTTTATAAACAATTATCTACGCAGCTGTTGGAGCTTCATAACTTCAATGAAATTAAAAAGTTATTTTTCTCAAAAACTGACATTTGTTTGTCATATCAGAAGCGTGTCATAATCAATAAAAAAAGGAAAAGAAGAGGGTACACCATAAAGCTAGCCAAACACGACCGAGCCGAACAGCTCAGAGCCATTTGGCTCCGGTTCATTTGGCCACGGTCCAAATTTGGGTGCCACACACGGCCGAGCCGAACAAATTTTGGCAGTCCAAACAAAAAACGTCAGCGGTCCGTTCAATGCAGAAAGCACAAGTCGACTGAACTGAAGTTCTTATGACAGAAGTTGCCCAATCAGAAACCGAGTGTTTTGTATTGAACATAACAAAACTTGACAAAACAGAGAATGAGATAGTTATGTAGATGATTTTGGGGAAAATTGTATTCTACAATTTAATGAGATAGAGTGAGAAAATGGGATTTTATTATTTAGTGACGGTGGAGATTGGAAAGTTGGAAGCAAATAGAGCTGCTCGGCTTGCTGATTCCCCACACATGATAGAGCCGAACATTGGGCCGGAGGTTCGTGTTCGTGGATTTTGGACTGGCTGAATATCCAAATTGATCGGCCGAACCAAACAAAGCCATCTGAGTTTTGACACTCACGGGCAATTTCGGTTCGGCTCCGTGCCTTTCGGGTCGTTGGTTCGGTCGTGTATGGCGAGCTTAAGAGTATTTTTTTTTTTTTTTTTTTTTTTTTTTGGCAGTATTAATATTATATTCTTTCTGCTATATTATCGTTAAGGCACTCGCACTTGTCACGCGTTCCAATTTTTTAATGTCAAAAAAAAAAACATGAAACCTTATTTACAAATACATTAACAAACTTAAACTTTTATGATTTCTTCTGTGCCACATATCCTTGAATTTTTATTGAAAGTATCCCTCTCGCAGAATGAAATTCTCTTAAATAAATATTAGATTTTGCATTTCCATGGCTCACCTGTAAAGTTCGCACAACAAAGAAAAAAAACATCGACGGCACTGATCTCGAATTCAAATCACAGAAGCACTGAAAACTCATGTTTTCTTTTCAGCCAGTCATCACTTAAAAAGATTCAATACCCACTAACAGTAAAGATAACAAGACCCCATCTGAACTGAATCAGTTTTCCAAAATCTTCTTCCACCCAGTTGCAGGAACAAATACAAAAAAAAAAATGTGAAGCTGAAAGCGAAAATTCCAATAAAAGCGGCAGGCACTTCTGTTGGGAGGCTTAAGCGTCCCTGGTAATCCACTCCTCGTCCCATCACATCCTCTGTCTATTTTTATGCTCTGTCAAGGCTTCACTGCGGATTTTCGCTGTCGATGTTGTCCCAAAAAGGTACTACAAAAGTATCGAAGTCCTAGTTCGTGATCCAATCGAAACATGATAAGCAAAAGACTCAAGTTAGAGAGCACATAAAATACCCGTGTGAAAAAAAAATAGCAATTCCTCATCAATAGCCCTGCACAATACGAAACCCCATCCTTTGCTGATGGGTGTTCGGATTCTTTAAAGGTCCTGTGTGCAATGCTATTCCTATACTCCATCTCCCCATCGACATAATACGGTATATGTATCGCATTACAAAGTGTGTTCGCTGATGAAAAGGATATTATATTTTTGTGTGCCTTCTTTCGCTGAATAACATAACAAGGAACATTCCCAACACAGAGCTTGTTTGCCTTGTATCTTGTTCCTGTGACTGCTACTCGTATACTGTGAATGCCTCCTACTTCTGGCTCTCTTCTGTGTAAATTTTCCTCGAGCGCAACATTTTGGGTAACGAAAATCTGCGGCAGGATTCTATTCAGATTCACTTTCTCCCTTTGTGGCCCTCTACCGTATGAGTTTGGTATACTGGCTTGCCTGGCCTAATGCCGAATCTTATGGAACAGACAGACACCCTGCAGCTGGTATCGCGGGTGAAAAGACGACAAGGGGTAGGAGAGCAATGCGGTGGTAGAAAAGTCTCATTGGGAATTTTTGCGGTCCTAATGAGTGCAAACAGAAAAGTGTTAATTTGTGCCTCCCCTTCGCCAAAGGGAATACATTTTGACACTTGCAAATAAGAAGCAGGATGCTCAAATATGTAGGTAATTTTTTAGACTCTTCCTTTTAACAAAAATATGTATGCGATGGGTGGTGGGTGGGTGGATGTGGAACGAACGAAGTGAGTTGTGGAAGGATTAAGGAAATTGTTGGTGTTGTTGCTTGATTATACGGCAATTGGTGAATGAGATTTATTTCTATGTGGTGGATATGTGTATTGTGTACACAATGGAAGAAACAAGTGGAAGGTCTTTTCCTCTCTGCCATAGTTAAAGCGAACGATGCGATAGATGGTGTGAACTTTTTCGGTTTACATCGAAAGGATAAGTTGGAGAAACTTCTTTGCTTTCATGTGGTTTCTTGGATAAATCTTGTAATTGTGTAATTTATTGAGGATACAAGAAAAAAGAAAAAAAAATATTTTTTTTAGTTCTGGCAGGCTTGCTTGGAATTTTAAAAAGATTCTTTTGACTCTTGAGAAATAGGAGCGTCTTCTTATTCTTTTTTCTTCTGCTTCTTTTTTTTTGCTGCATCATGTCACAATTCACATGATTATTTAGCTCTCATCTTAAAGTTTATGGGTGTGAATTTTTCTTTCACTTTTGAGACTGAAGAAGTTGTTATAAATCGACTAAAGTAACTTTTACTGTATAGGTTATGTATGTTGTATTCGTTGTTGTTGTTTACAGATGACGTTGACTAAGGTAATTATACAGGGTGTCCCTAATTCGTCAAGAGTATTTAAGGGTATAATTCTTAGGGCCTATCTTCAATTTTGATATCATTTATCGGGAATTTAAGAAAAGTCTTACTTTGGGGTACTCTGATCCATGTTACCGGTAATTACGCCGTAAGTACTAATGATAGAAACTTTGTTTAGGCTTTTCTTTTTAGAAGGAATACTAGCCTTTGTAGTTGCGTTTAAATAAATTTGATACCTTGTCTCAGTCTTAAGATATCCAGTTTTTAGCCTGTTTCATTTTTCTTGCCCATCCTAATTTTTTGACTTTGGGGTCAATTTTCTCCAAAAAATGTGTAGTCAACATGATGTTTTAATAATTTTTTTAAAAGTATGTAACAATACTAAAAATAAAAGTCACTTACAAGTTTGACGAAAAACCCATAGATTTTATGATAATTTGGAAAACCACAGCAGATAAAATTTAATAAAAAGGTTTTTTTTTTTTGCTTAACGCTCGAATGGCTATGAATAAAAAATGATATGTGTGGTTATCGAGAATTTTTATTTTATGTGTGAACTAAAACAGTTATAGCAGGTGTAAAAATGAGTCCTCTTTGATTTTGTATGCATGTTATAGCCAGTTTTCGTATTTCACTGATATTGATATTAATGATCCTAGCTACATGCCTTACTTCGGAGAACTCTTTGAGCATGCGCTCTTCTTATTCACTTTAAGTTGCTATTTTGGTTGAATAAAAGATTTATTTCATTCTTCCCCATTCAAAAACATCCAATATTGTAGGGTCACGAGATCTTGCAGGCCATTGAACTGCTCCAACTTTTTCTTTTCCAACGATTACCGCTTACTCTGCATCATGTCAATTTTTAACCTCTCGAGTAAAGTGGGCGGAAGCACCATCAAGATATGTATGAGATGAAGCTAGTTGAACCTTTGGAATGTCCTCCAATAGTTCTGATAACTCATTTTGCAACAACTAAGATAGTTTTTAGAATTCAACTTAATTGGCTAGTTAAATTAGCATGTATTCAAACCAATGAATGTTAAAGTGCACCCGTTATAACTGTTTCAGTAAAAAACATACTCAAAAAATTATCTTTAACTACACAAATAATTTTTATTCATAGCTTTTTAATTTTATCACTGAGGGAAGGAATCGTTTGCGGCAAACGTAAAAATTGCCCAAACGACTTTTTCGTTTGCCAGCCAGTTTTGACAGTTCGTTTGCAGCAAACTCTTAAATTCATTTGAGACAAACTATTCATACTGTTGTAGCAAAATTCTATCGTTTGTTTCAAACGAATAGAGTGTCTGTGTCAAACGAATGAAGTGTTTCCGTCAGACGAATAATGGTGTTTTGTAAACATATTTACTGTTTGTGGCAAACGAATGGTGCTTTTAGAGTAAACGATAATACTTTAACGACAAGCGAATGGGTCAATTGTTATAGAAGATCAAAGTGGTTATGACAAATGAATACACACGTTTGTTGCTAGTGACTTGTACGTTTGTCACAATCAATACAGTGACTGCTGGTTTTCCCTTAATTCTGAAATTACATTATTTTATTTTAATTGAAAAAAATGTCAAGCTATACTTACCTAGATTTGAACTGGTATCCTTCCGTATCGAGAGCGAGCAAGCATCCACTGAGCTAATTTGCAACATAAAACGCTCCGGCAAAATGTTAATCAGTTGAAAACTTCACACATTTTCCTTTTATGTAGTTGAGCAGAGGAAATGTACTGATTAAGAAATGTGGCTTAGACAATTTCATGTATTTTTATTATTTTAACTATGAATAATTATTTTAACTATGACGAGGACGACCGAAGTATTTAAAATATTGGGTCAGTTTTTGTTTTAAACTATTACTACAGATGTGCTCCTAGGACTGAATCAAAACTTTTAAGAAAATCGTTTTGTTTAACACAATAATTGTTTTTATGCGTTGTAAATTAATTATATATTGATGGAAACCCAACATGTGCTTTAAATAAGTATTCAATGTTTATATTTTTATCATTTTAACTTCATTATTACAAAAAAAGAAAAAATAAGTTGGGCACCAGCAGGGATCGAACCGGCAACCCTCGGGTCTATGCTATACCTGGAGTAAAATTTTCCATTCTTCAGTCATATGAATTTCGTACGATACTAAAAAGATGTGATTTTAACTTAAGTAAAATGTAAGGGGATAGTACAATGCTAAACTCGTTTAAAATTAGCAAAACACAATCTTTAACCTAGTATTATACTAAAATTGATTTAACATCGTACTTAATAATCTAAAATTTTGCACCATTGTTTTTCGAAATGAACAAGGGAGATGTAGGTAATTTTTATTAATTTTTAAAATTGAACTTTTATTTTGAATGTAATTATTTTAACAATTATTTTTAATGCAAAGATTTTTAAACTAGCATTTATTTTATTTTTTAATGCAAATATTTTCGAATTTTGACTTTGCTATTTTTAGAGCAACAAATTTTCAATTTTGAATCGCATTCTTTTTAAATGCAACACATTTTCAATTGAAATTTGATTTTTTGTACAAGTAGTGCTGAACTTCAGAACAATACCAAATTGATAAAGCAAAACATGTTTTGAAAAGTACCCAATATTTGCCCTATAGATTACCTGAAATTGGTTAAATAGGAATTAAACAAATAAAATACTTTTTCCAAATAGGAAATTTATTGCTGCAAACGAATTTCTTTTAAAGAAACCTAAAATCAAAAATTCTTTCGCCTCAAAAGCATGAAATGTTTACCACAAGCATTAAGTTAATTTGTAAAAATAAGATTTAAAAATATATACCCTGCAATCATTCAATCGTTTGCTACAAATTAGTTTACTTTCTACGAATTAACCATTCGTCCCAAATGTTCGATTCATTAGTTGCAAGCAATTGTAATTTATATAGTAAACGTAAAACTTTTTGCAGCAAACTGCATTTCAAAAGCTTAATTCGCAATCGATTCATTCGTTTGCCATAAACAATTACACTTGCTTGCAAACATCATGTCGTTTGAATTTGGGAAACATTGTCATTTTACGTAATCGACCCAGCAAATTGAGCTCCGAACGAATGGGTTATTTGTTATATGTTTGATGCAATGGAATTACTTTCTGTGGCGACTGTAAAACAATTGCTACAAATGAAATACGTTTATTACAGCAAACGAAATTCGTTACTCGCAAACGCAAAAAAAAATATTAATTTTCTCAGTGTACCTGCCGCTGTTTTTCCAAATTATCATAAAATGTATGTGTTTTTCGGAAAACTTGTTGCTGAATTTTATTTTTAGTATTGTTACATACATTCAAAACAATTATTAAAACATCATGTTGATAACGCATTCTTTGGAGAAAATTCACCCCAAAGTCAAAAAATTAGCATGGGCAGGAAAAATGGAACAGGCTAAAAACTGAATATCTTAAGACTGAGAAAAGATATCAAATTTATTTAAACGCAATTACAAATGCTGGTATTTCTTCTACAAATAAAAGCCTAAACGGAGTTTTTATCATAAGTACTTACGGCGCAATTATCGGTAACATGGATCAGGGTACCCCAAAGTAAGACTTTTCCCGAAAAATTCCCGATAAATGATATCAAAATTGGAGATAGGCCCCAACTGTAGAACAATTTTTTTCTTAGAATATACCCCAGAATCATACTCTAAAATACTCTTGACGAATTAAGAGACACCCTGAATAATTTGACACCTAAGTTTAATCTCGGATATCAGCCATTTCATATTACAAAATTTTGACATATTTTTTTTTTTAATTTATAGATATTTTCTTCCCGATAAATGATATCAAAATTGGAGATAGGCCCTAACTGTAGTCCATTTTTTTTCATAGAATATACCCCAGAATCATACTCTAAAATACTCTTGACGAATTAAGGGACACCCTGTATAATTTGACACCTAAGCTTTCATATTACAAAATTTTGGCATATTTTTTTTTAATTTATAGATATTTTCTGGGTTTCCATATCGGAAGAAAATGCTGGTAGGTAGTGGGGTTTCGTGATTTAGGGTAACTTGGTAGGTACACACTTTGGAATCTTTGGGTTTTCGAGATTTTAGAATTTTGGTTCTCGAGTATCTTTCCCCAAACTATTTTATAATTATTATTGTTGTTAAGAAAGATTTCATGTCCTAGACAAACAAATAGTTCAAACCTTTTAATTGTTAAGGTGCAGCAAATTATGGATTCATTAAAAAAATTGGGCACGACTGGATCGCACAAAACTTGCTCTCATAGCTAACAACTTTAACGTAGCTTGAAATAGACAGTGTACATATTTATTGGTTCCATAACATTATGATATCATTAAAAATAAAAGTTTTAAAAACAATTTTAAATATAAATGATTACTATGAATTATTTTAAATTAGATTGAGCAAAACAGATTGAGCTGAAAAAAAAGTATGCCATCGGATTTGTTTAATATATATGAATTTATGAAAAAAAAATTTCAAAAATCTTTAGAGCGGTTTTTTTTTAAATTAATTTTTTATATATAAGAAAATTTCAACATTTTTTAAAATAAAAGTCGGTATGCCACCTTTTAGTATTTAATAAAATACATTTTTTCACAAAATTAAAAAAAAATTCATTAGCCTGTTTTCAAAATTAAATTTTCAAAAACAAATTTTCAATATTTTTTTAAAAATCCAAAACTTATTTTTCGAATTTTTTTATATGCAAAATTGTTAAAATTGTATGCTACCTTTTGCATAAGAATGTTGGTTGAAATCGGTGTAGTAGTTATCGAGAAATTTGAAAACCAAAAAATCGGTTGTATGACAGGTACCGTTAATAACCGTTATAAAAAAAAAAAATTCTGCCAAACTATTTATTTTAGTAATCTTAGTACCTCGTAATTTTTTGAGCAGGTACCGTTATTTTTTGAGCTAAAAAAAAAAATTTCCCTCTAGGGAATCCCATAAGAACCTTTAGTCCAAAGTTTGAAGAAAATCGCTTTAGCCGTTTAGGCTGCAGGTCGAAGTACAGACAGACCGACAGAATTGCGAGACCCACTTTTTTCGCGTTCTCCATCATCGTTATTTTAGGGAAAATTATTATCTCGAATTTTTTTTTTGCACGAATCCTAAACTTGCCCTATACTACGTATATCGCAAGTAAAAATAGGTCTTGCTATTTCTGCTCGTAATTATGTATATATGTACCACGTACGTATATATTTTTGGGAAGGGTGTTCAGTCTTAATCTGAACCATTATAAATATTTTCTTACATATTTTACCTTTATATATTTAAATCATTAAATAAGTTTAAGTTCCGCTCAAGCAGCACAACAATTCATAATTTACCCTATTTTTGTATTATGTACAATATTATTTCAAATCAAACATCATACATACTTACATGCACATATTGTATTCTCACTGCATTTACTGTTCATACTTTATGTACATCAACATATGAAATTCTAACATAAAGCTTAACGGCTATTATTTCTCTATTTTCCTTTGTTACTCTAATTCTTTACCTTTTAAGTTAGTTTAAATAGTTTTAATAAAGCAATATACTTTGACAACTCGACAAGAGAACAACCAGCAGCATTTTCTTTGTACAGATAAATAATTAAAGTTTAAATTATTGATCAACACGTTGCGCTTTGGGCTGATTGACCAAGAAGTGCATATCTATTGGATAGACACTTAACAGGATATGCCTTTTCTCAAAAATTATTTATTTATGGTAGTAGAACCACTTTTTTCTCCTCTTCAAAAGTACGAATAAGTATTTTATCTTACCAATTTTTTGAACAGCAGGTTGATGAAATTTTTTGAAATTACTTACATATAGTTTTATCTGCATTTATTGTTGTCGTGTTGTCGTTTCAATTTTTGTTCCTAAAAATAAATTTTTTTTAATTTGTTTGTGATTGGAAAAGCTAAAAAACAAACGCTCCAACAATTTTTAAACTGTTATTTGCATAAACTGCGTTCAAGAAATCAAATGGCCTCATTTTGCTTTGGAAGAAAAAAAGTCAATTTTGCTTTAAGGTCCTGTCACACTGAAAAGTAAATGCTTTAAGAAAGCGTTTCAAAAATTTCGACTTTGAAAATTTCCTGAAAGTGCTTTCGTATCGTCTGATACACCTATTGATAGGTGGCACTCCCTTGATCACGAATATGCAATTTTAAATTCTCTACGGTGCGGTGCTTAGTTAAGCCGGAAATTGCGTTTAAAGAGAAAAATATGTCGGTATTGAAAAATTGGTTATTCACATCGTCCGATACATCAGTTGAAAGGTGGCACTCCCTAGATCACTTATTGCTTGATAGAGGTAGTTAATTGTATTTTAAAATGAGTACCTACTTAAAACAGAGTTGCGGGAAAACGTAAGATCCCACAAAATGCAGCCGAAAGGAAAGCAATTCGGGTGAAAACCATACGTTCACTTTTTAGGAAGCGAAAAACGTTCACAAACAGTTTCTAAAAGCAAAAGCATTTTCTGAAAGTGCTTTGTCTTCTTGAAAACGCTTTCAGGAACTAGTCACGCCGTGAAAGTTTTTTTTTTGTGAAAGTGTTTTCAAGAAAGCAAATCACTACTTTCAGAAAACACTTTCACGAAAGTACTTTTCGTATCGTCAAACTATAACAGTTTTGCTTACAGAAGGTGTTTCGTTTCTGATATTACTTACTTATTTAATCGCCATTTCGAAAAAAGGCACACACAAAGTATGTACTCGTACGAGTTCCAGCTTTAAATTTAAAATATACCAAAATTGCATATAATATTAAATGGATTCTCTGAAATATTTTTAAATTATATACTTCCCTCTTTATGTGACCGCAATCCGTTACATACAAAATCCACTGAAATCAATATTTAATACTGTTCAGATGTAAGAACACTATTAAATATTGATTGCAGTTCAGTTCAAATTCTTGACCTGACACTTCCTTGTCTATCAAGCAGCAATGAGATTAAAAGTTCCATTCAGGGTTTTTGCGCACATCGTTTTCGAAATTGTTCGATAACTAAATGACTTCAAAAGTGTTTCGTTTTTGAACGTGAGTGTCTGCTGAGGAATTATTTTCCATTCCGCTATGTTATATAGCTATACCACTTTTAATTTGTATTAAAACTTCAAACACTCTTTGAATTTAAGTGGACTTTAGAAGTGCCAACAATAATTTTGTTCAAAGAAGACTAACTCTTTATTTTATTTGAAGTAAAATAAAAGTCATCTGGACGTAATTATGTCAGCTCATGGTATCGATTTGGACAAATTTTAGAAAATAAGACACACAAAAAGTTTATTTGTTAGTAGGTAACCTAACTTTCTTAAAATTGTGTTGAAAATCTTCCAGTGCGTAGGGTAAGCCACCCAATTGGCAATCTTACAATACCCTTCTGAGCGTTGGGTCATAATTATTTGCATGAAAAAAGGTAAACTGTTGCTCAATTTGTGTTTACAGGGTGATTCACGTAAAGTGTGTTAGTTGGGTCGAGGCAAGAAAAAAATCGTATGAGTAGGGAGCGGTCTATTGAAACCCGTTTAAGCGGCACGGGCAGTTTTCTTTAAATTATTTAAAAAAACAACGGTAATACTAACAATGGCCTGTGATACCCATTTTGTAAAATCGATCTTTTATTTTAGTTTTAGATGAAGTTCTTTAAATAAACAGTTTTTGAAAAATTATTTTCAAACTAAAAATTTTGAAAAAAAAAAATCAAAGTTATATTTTTCAAAGTTGTACGTTATTAAGCGCTATTTTTGTTTTCAAAATTCAGTTAAACCTTTCTATATAAACAAGCAAAATACACGACTGAAACGCAAAAACTTGTTCTTGAGGTACCAACTTGAATGTAGCCAGACAAAGAAATTAACAGGGTATACTAATGGTTTGATAAAGTTTTTATGTCGTTAAAAAGAAAATATTAAAATTAAGACAACAATTTTAAAATTTGTATGATATAAATCAATCTAGGTCGACTGTAGTTGATCTTATGTTTAGAGAAAACTGTGTATTTAAAAATAAATCATAAGCATAAAAACAATTTGTATAATTGCTTAAAATCCTAAGCTACAGTAATTTAAGATAAGCAAAATAGATGTTATTCAATTTATTTTAACAACAATGATTTTTGTTTTATAAGAGTACAGTTTTAATTTTTTTTTTTCTGTGAATAGCTTATAAAACTCTAAGGCCTAGTTTTTCAGTGATGGGTTAAGCCCGAGTTAGTTAACTCTGGAATTAGATCTGTTTACAGTTACGTCGGAAAGCTGTTATTTAATTGATGATGAATGCGAAATGCATTAAAAAACACGAAAGATAAATTATCATAAACATTTTTTGAGCTATAACAAAGTTAACTCACCCAAATTTTTCAGTTAACTCGGGTTTAAATTTACTCCCATACTGAAAAACTGGTCCTAAGAATCTTAAATATCTAACTGTTTTTCCTAATCCCTCTCGGTATTAATTTTATCTTAGCCCATTACTTCAAAGCAGACTATTGGCAAAAAAAAAACCATAAAACAGGAAGTATACCTAAACAAAAATTACATGGTTGCCAAGAATATAAAAATACAAACTAGATGTCAAATGCGAAATTTTGTTGTTGAAACGATTTTGAGTGTAAGAATTTTTCGAAATAATACACTTTTGAAAATTCGTGCTTGACAACATTTTGACTATAATCTTTTCAAAGGATGGTTTCAAAAATTTCAAAATTACGCACCATATAGATGATATTGATATATTTTTTTGAAAAAGATTTTTCGAAGTCGATATCGTTGTTTGTTTTAAGATATTCGAGTTGAAAACCATTTTTAAGAGTTTTTGGTAGTATTTTTCTGCATATTTTGGGCTCTAAAGAGATATCAGTTGTTGACTACGTCATTATATACAGAAAAAATTACCCTGGGTTTGGAATATTTATTTGTTCTTGAAATATTTGAGACGAAAATTATTTTTCAAATGGTTTTATTATAGTTTTAAAAAAAGTGTCCGTTGATTTTTTTTTAAGTCTTACCAATTCTTTATTACGTTATTTATATGTGTATAATAAAATTAATCCATAGTCGATATCTTTTTCCTCTGTCAAGATATTTGCGACAAATGTAATTTTATAGCTGTTTTAAAAATTGCTGTACAGTCGACTCCGGAACACAATAATTGCAGAACATTTGTTTCAGTTAACTAAACTTCGGATAATTGAAACTTGTTTCAAATAAGCGGAGATTTGTCAAAACAAACAAGATTTCTTTAAGCCTAAAAATTGAAAGAAAAAAAATGTAGGCATGATTTTTTGTATTGTGTCATAATAGTTATATTTCCATATGAAATAATTCAAAATACAAAGGTACATTTTCAATCTCAAAAATTGCGTCAGCCATACGATTTATGTTGAAATTTTTTGAGGATAAGCCAAAAAACAAGCAAATTTAAAACTAACGACTGTTACCAGGAGGCAATGACAGGAATGATATTTTGAAATTTTAGATTTGACATTCCAAATTCAAAGGTTGTGTTCGATTCAAAATTTAATGACAGCGTTCAACGGTCGTTTCACTTATGCGGAGTTGAATGAGTGAAAAATTTTCATTTGACGCAGACAATTTTGTTTCAATTATCCGCAGTTTGCAATTAAGCGGAGTTCAGCTATGCGAAGCAGTTTTTGTGAAAAATTCTTAAAAATGCTCCGGAATAAATTTCTATGTTTTCAGGTAAGCGGAGTGCAGTTAAGCGGAGTTGACTGTAGTAAGAAACGACTAATTAAATTTGTTAGGAAACCTTTTCAACACGTAATGATATGACATAATTATCTGTAAACTTAAATTCATCCGAAGTTGATAGCTATATTCGTTCTCGATATATTGTTAGACAACAAAAGTACCCCAAACGTACGTACATTACATACTCACATACATATGTACAAGTACATAAAGACATCTTTCTAATAACGGCAGATTCTGATATTCGAGACCTCAAACCGTGAAGATATACAATTAAAATAGCTTTCAAGGGGAAGGTACAAATCGTGGGATCTGTTTAAAACAAAATATTATTTTTATATATAAAATTAATAATTTAAATGAATTTTTGTTATGTAGATAAAACTTAAAATAAAAAATAAAACTTTTTTTTTTCAAAATTTTGTTATAAGATATTTTTTTGATTTTTTTAGGACAAGAAATAATAATTTGAATCAGTTCTGTCAATAATTGAAAAGTCGCAAATATAAAAAGTGGTTCTAAAGTAAGTAAATACTTAGCTACTGTTGATAAGAATGCAAAATAAAATAGTTTTTCGAAAAAAAAAAAAAAAATAGGTTTTCCAAAAAAATAAGATTTTTTTTTACGGTTTCAAACATTTGAATGGTAGATACTGTTATTTATAGTTTAAGAAGCATTATTTTTTTAAGTATTCTAAAAAACAGGTTAACAAAATCATTCGATATAAGTGTAAAAAAATTTGCTCAGGTAGATATTGAGTTTAAAAAATAAAAAATTTGATTGGAACAAAAATTTTTTTTTTTTTTAAATACAAAACTTCTAATTTCGTATGTTTTTGTTTAGAACTTACAGCGTTTTTTACTAATAAATAAAGCTATTTATTTCTACTCCACGACGCACGTTTCGAAAAAATAACACTCTTCGTGGTCACGGAATAAGGCTGATGGTTGATGTAAAAAAACAAAGAGTTTTTAATGTTTTAATATTTGATGGTGTAAATAAAAGTTTGAAATTACATACTATTTCAACTTTCTAAGCTTCTTCATAAAAATATTAAACAAATGAACCTAAACCTTTTTGGATAAAATCAGAAACTTGGACAAAAAAAATTACTGAAATTAGTTGACCTTTAATGTGGATGTGGTTAACTTTCAAATGGTGTGGGTTGAAATGAGGTGCTAAAAATAGTTTTAACCCTGGACAAAATTTTCAAAATGCATGAAAAAAAAACCTATGGCTGACCAATTGCTGAAACTAGCTGGCTTTTATCACGATTCGGTGGCCATTCGAACGGTATACTTTTTTTTTAGGAGGTGCCTTAAATGAGGTGACAAAAATAGTTGGTGACATTGAAAAACTTTAACTATTGATTAAAAACTAATTTCTTATTGCTGACCAATTTCTGAAACTAGTTGTCCTTTTTTAATGGCATATTTTATCTGCATAAATCCCATATATGAGGTACTAAAGGTTCAGAGCCAATTCATATAGTAAAGACTGAGAAAAAAACCTGCCAGGCTTTTCATTTCGATATCACAAAATATACCCCTTTAAACCCTCATACTCAGATTTTGGTTATACATCCACTCCCAAAATTTGCTGTCGGCTCTTAGACTAATAAGGGTTCTTATGATTTGGCATTCGAAATTTTGGGTATTTGGAATTTCGTACCCCAAATCGCACATCCTATTTACACATATCCCCAATTTTATTTACCTAGCTGTTTATAGATCTTTTTGGCTAATACTTTTCATTTAAGAGCGAAGAAAACACACGAGACACGATTTATTCGTACGTAGGTATTAATGTAATGGCAGAATTATAGGTATTAAGTATTATTTATTAAAATTAAATAATATGAAATAATTCCTAAAGGCATGGATTTCTGTTGAAATAAATCCCATTTGAAGAATGGATATCAAATTTACTTCACCTTGCCAACGCAGGCTAGGCTTAGAAATGTGTGTAGGTAATGGTACCTACCTACATGTTTAAACTGTCATTTCAACAAAAGACTTTGCACACATCTCCCATCTCCACACGCAAACATAAAAATACTCCTGTTTTTATTCCGAATTCAATTAGGAAAATCACTTGGGACCAGGACACGATTTATTTTAAAATATTGATTTGATACCACCTTCTTCAATTCAGAACATTTGTACGATGTACATACATAAAATGAATAACGGTACAGAATAAAATGATGGCGACGCGATGGTATAGTATGAAAATAGAAACATAATATTCTAAGGATGAGGATGAATTATTTTTGTGGTTGGATACCACAAAAAAAGGTGTAGTGTAGTTGGAACATCCATCTATTTCCGTGTCTGTTGATCCAAAATACATATAATCCTTGGTGTTGGGTGTTTTTAATAATTTTCGTTGCTCGGTTCCGTTACAGTGTCGTGCTCTAAGCTCTCTTGAGAAGAAGACTTTTTTGTTCAATTTGTATTTTTGTTTTTGAAACAAAACGCAAAGTTGTACATTTTACTAGATCTAGGATTAAATAATAAATCATAGCATTTATTGCACAGGTGCTGTTTTCACAGGAAGAGCGATATACATGTAAATAGATATTGGTAGATATACCTGTGAAGGTCCTTTCGGTAAAATGTGGACTATGGCTGTTATTCTTAGTAATAATTTGGATCATTCTTTTCGATGTCTGGGTAACGACGCGACCGTGTTCGTGTGTTTTGCTTTATCTTTCAGAAGAAGAAAATGGAAAGATACAAAAAATCTAG